>JAUELO010463820.1:0-22046 GCA_032357855.1 Amphibolips quercusostensackenii
AGAATTTTGTAAATAAAACTTTTCTCATTAAAATTGGCTAATGAAATGTAAATATCTTTAAAGAAGAAGCGATTCTATAAAATAACGCCTATTGGTCATATTTACATATATATTGAAACACTTGAATAAATATATTAAGTAGTCTTTTTTCTGCTTGCAAAAAATGTGGGTCGTTTATACTCTGATCATCATCTTCTTTATCGTCCTCAATTCTATTGGTGAATATAATAGTGCTGTATAACAATATATACTCAGCTAGAATTAAAAATAAACGCTTGGCTTTAACATGGTCAATTCACACTTATATTGAAATGCAAGAACGACTTATTTCAAGAAAGAAGAAACAATTTTCTTATTTTTATATGCACTTGCCCCACAATATTGCAACAGGGGGTTCATAAAATACCTGTGTACTTAAAAAACTTTTATCTTTTCTTTGTTTTTGCAGAGTTCAGTTCACAGTTTGAGTGCTTACCGAATGGCGACCCTATTCCTGGTGCTGCTCGTGACAGACCATCCTATTCTTTATCAGGTTATTTTGCTGCAAGAGATCAATCACCTGAGAGGTCTCCTTCTGTTGCGCAGTCTACAGTTCATGCCAGGAACAGGTGTCCTCCTGTCAGGACCAGCTCTCATTTGGCCGAGCCACCTCTTCGTGTCAGGTCCAAGTCTCCACCTGAATATGCTCTTCTTGCAAGAAGCAGAACTGCCCCTAGTGAAAAAATACGTATGCAAAAAATTTTAATATATATTTGACTTAAAACAGAGAATGACTGTTGTTTTGTAATGCCAGGATAGTGATTAAACAATTTATTACCAGCACCAAGAGGTGACGTACTCATAATTCGCTAATCATCCAAGAAAAAATTTAAGCTACACGTAATGGTTGGACAAAAGCATAAAAAGATTATGCAAGTATTATTTCGTGAAAGCGAAAGCATATTTTAGTGCAAAATTAGTGTTTGCCGTAGATGGTTTGAAGTATCTCTTTTTAAAAAATAGAGAAAAAACTTATAGGTTATACAAATGATTTAGTTCTGGAGTGATTAGTACATATTGTGACCAAACAGCCAACTATAACTGATAATTGAAAGTAACTTTCGTCCCTTTTAATAGTGTTACAAAAATTTGAAAGTTTAGACGAATAGTAGAAAAAACATTATCAAGACCGAAAAATGTACATGCGACAGTATCAGAATTCAGAAAAATTACGTCTAGTATTGCAGATGTCTCAATTTATAATTTTTCTAAAAAAAGATGTATTTGGGTATGCATTTGAAAAATTACGCAAATAAGGTGTGCATTCTTTAATGAAACACTAATAGTAAAATGCTCTTGTCATAAAAAGGCATTGTGCTTAAAACATTTTTTTTTATGAGTTTCATTTTCGTTGCAAGTATGAACCTTTAAATATCACCAACAATATGAAAAGACATTTTGCGAAAATACAATATATATCAAGCAGGAACGATTGTAAAGAAAGCTATTGCAAAGTTTTGAAATTTAGGAAAGTATGTAAAAGAATATCAATTCGTAATGTTTTTTTTTTAAATGTACTTCACTACAGGAATCTATTTAAACCTGTTAAAGATAAGTAGCAGTTTTTGGAATAATAAATTTCGCGTTAATTCCACCATCACGGGTCTTTTAAAATTTTTTGGACGACATACGTAAGCCAAACACCTGAGAAACATCCATGGTTAGATAACTTATAATACTCGTATTATACCAACATTAATTACATAACTGTGTTCACTAAAATATATTGGTCAGAGAGTAATTCTATATTTACTCTTTACAGCACACATCACTAAAGTCTTTGAGCTTTTCAAGGCAAAGTAATTATTAATGTGGGACATTTTTGAAAAATATCTTTCAGAGAGAAAGAGAGACCAAAAAATCCGGGATTTTTCAGGGTACTTTAATCAGTTTTTAACATAAACACCTTTTAAATATTGCGTTACTTGTTTTTTTTTTTTAAATAACGACTTCGAATTTTGCATTATTACATATCAACTACTTTTAATACATATTTTTTCATCAGAAATACATCAATCTTTTTTGGCTTTTCACAGAGATATTATCACGTATGCCGCCAAAAGAAAGTGACCTTCTGGCAAATTTGGAAATAAACAGTGAATCTGCGAAGCATCAAGGTAATCCTAGTAGAAAATTTTAATTTTTTAACATTACATTAGCTTTAAATTAAAACCGTTTTTTTAAGCTTGATGTATTAATTATTTTCTAAGATCACGATAAGCGAGGAATTTTTTTAAATTATCAATTTGACAGTTATTTTCCATTTTTTCAATTAAATACATGTTTTCGTTTATTTTTTGTATATTGATATTTTTTCGCAATTAAACAAGTTAATCGTGTATAAGCAAGATAAGCAACACATACAATAATAATTTCGCGATTTTTAAACGTAATAGCTTATGATTCATCTTTTTTAATTGCCTCTTATACTTTTATATTTTTATTATTAAAATTTTGAATTTACAATGCTTATACATTGTTCAGCAGTTCAAAACAAAACGTGTTCCAGAAGAATTTCCACGGAGGTCAGGAGAAAATTCTGACGTGATTCGCTAGGTCAACTTGTCAGTTATGCCAAGTAAAACAATAGTGACAAAATTGAAGTAGAACATAGAATCGGTAACAGAAGACACAAATAAAACATCGTTCTTGTTTGTAAATATTTTGTGATATAGCTTAGACTATTGTAAAGGAACAACTTATTTTAAAACACCTAGCAGAAAGAAACTGACACCCGTAGAATCGCCATTTTGTACCCGTTTAATGAAGTCAAACTAGTTAGCGCTAGCATGGTGGCTTTCATTACTATTTCAATAAAAATAGAGCTGCTATAAGCATCAATTTTAAGCTCAATTTTTTTGTTGCAGAGTTAAGTTCTCAATTCCAGCATATACTGAATAGCGACCCTACACCTGTTGTTTCTCGTGGCAGGACTTCTAATTCTTCTAAAAGAAATAACTTACCTGAGAGTTCACCTCGTCTTGCCGACCTTTCTCTTCGTGCCAGGACTAGGTCTCCTCCTGACATGTCCATGGCTTCTTCTATAAGGCTTCCTTCTTCTGACGGAAATGGATGTGGACTTGACCAACTTCACTTTATTCGGCTCATTCCCTATTCTAATTCGCAGCGAATATTTGAACTTCGATGTTACACTTTCCCTGCAGATAAACCAATTGTAATGATTAAAGGTCTAATGCCAACTCAAGAACAGATTGTATTATCATCTTCCGATGGTGATGTCTTTGCAATATTGGAAAATATGGATGCTCTTGCTGGTATCTATATTTATCAAAAAAGTGCAAAAAGACGTGCGAAAATAAACGTAGCAAGCGGCAAGGTTACAGCTTTGACCAAAGAAGAAGTCACTGATACTCCAGTAGGTGATCGCCGTACAATCTCAGGGTGTTTCAAGGTGCGCAACATAAACCGCAATCCTCTACATAATTAATTTTTAAAAATGTAGAAGAGCAATTCCAGGTGAAAGTATTTCAAGAATTTTATCCATTAATAGTAATTTTTATAAAAATTCTAGTGTCCGTTCTCTTAAGTGGTCAAACAACCTAAAATAATTTTTGAAAAATTTAAAAATTTTGGAAGGTGTTTAAAATTGTAAATTTTCGTCCTCTTTTTAAACTTTTGTACCTTTGGTGATTTCAATATTATTAAGATGTATAATGGGTAAACAAGACACACAATTCCTCAAAACTGAATTATAATGTTTGCGATTCGACGTTGGATTAAAATGTTTAATGTAATTCGTAAATACATAAAAAAATCTATTTTTTATGATTGCTGAGGCATTAATCTTCTGTCAATGTCCCAACCAGTCCTTTTAATATGTTATATATATCTGTATTTTTATATCTTTCTTCATTCGATGAACTTTTTATATATTAAATTTCAACTTTCTGATAACAATTTTAATAATAACGTTCAAAAAATTGTTCTTCGAAACTGGCTGATAAAATGAGAATATAAAGTGAGAGAAGTAAGGAAGCGAATTGTACGAGGTTGTATAGGAGGAAGTATATATTTTTAGATAAGTCTAGAATTTCTGTGTTGTCGATTAAAATAACACGTTTGTTTTGCAACACTTCTTTCGATCAGGTTACTGATAAATCTCTTTAGCAATCACCCCTCGCAAAAAGCTTCACTAAGTCACCATGTAAGGCTCCCACTTGGGCCTTTTAGTATCTAAGGTCTTTCGTTTCAGGCCTTTTTAATGTTACTGACAATCTTTAGCATGCATTTTTCATAAACTATTTGGAATCTCATTTGGTCGTCTGATTAAGGTTCTATAACAGGCCTATGCGGATGGCATCGTGGTGCTTGCTAACTTTCGTATTGATCTCTTAATGAAAATTGATACTCTTGTTGATTATTGTAACGTCAATCATTTGAAAGGTCAATAAATCTAAAACGAAGACCAAGGCCTTCTATAAGCGAAGGAAGCCTTAAGTTGCCAATGTCACTCAAGATGGAATTGAGTTAGCGATGGTTACTTAATGCGATTACGAAGGTAAGATATTTGGAAGTTCAGGTACCTTCGCTTTGGCCATTGGCCAAAGGGTTGCTAAGGCAAAGATTGCTCAAGGGTTACTGTTACATGTCCTCTGAGCCAACAAGTCAAATCTTGGCGAACCAAACATTTTTGTACCAGAGCTATGTCTCTTCTCTTTCATGTCCTGAGGATTTGGTGATAAAAATATTGTAAAATATTCTAGAAATACCTAAACTAGTTAGAGATGATGCTAAGTATCGGTTCTACAGGTGAAACGCCTCTGGTGCGTTCTGGATTACATTGCTAAATTTGCCAAATAAAACACAACTATACCTTTTGGATAGATATCTGTCTATGATACTGAAAGTCAGATCTTTTATGATGTCTTTCTAAAGTTAAGTTGCTTAACTGAGAAAATATCGCATCTGTACTTATGAATCATTATCATGTATAATATGCAGTTTTTGAAATAATCAATAATACTTAAAGGGTTGCTCTCGCTATCCGTATAGATAATCGCCGAAAATAATGTATCTTAATTCTGTCATCCGTTTTAAAATATATTGTAAAGACATTGTTATTCATGACATCAGCTAATAAAATGTAAATATCTCAGAAGGACAAGCTCTATAAGATAACACCTGGAGAATATGTTTGTATCATGAATTACCAAAATTCACATATTATTCAGTATTTTCTCTACTTAAACAAAATGAGCATCGCTTATGCTCTGGTCTCCACCTTCTTAATCATCGTTGATTTTATTAGTAAATATAATAGTTTTATATACATATATATATAAATTAATCTTTCCGTAAATAGCAATTTGTCCAAAGATGTCCACATTCAATCTTAATTGCTGTTTTTTTTTAAGCTCCACTTTTAAAATATTATACATATTTTATAAATTAAATTGCATTCTTATTACTTTTAATACTATTTTCAATATTTCGAGTTCATAAATCTTGTTTGTCTTTTTACAGAGATATCATCAGGTATGCCGCCAAAAGAAAGGGACTTTCTGACAAATTTTGGAATGAGCAGTGAATCTGCGAATCATCAAGGTAACTCTAGTACAAATAAAAATTGATAACAAAAGTGTTAATTGATAAACAGTTTAAAACTATGATATTTTATTAAACTAGAAAATATTACACACGTATGGAACCTTGTTTCCAATGTTTTAGAAGAAAAAATTTTTGAAAAATTATGCCATATGGAAATTTTATTTTTTGAACGAGCACTATTTAAACTATATTGTCCTCGCTTTTCTTTTCTATCACTCCAAATAACAGATACTAGAAAATACAATAATTTTTCAATAATATTTATTTTACATTTTTATTCAATATTAAACACATATTTTCTTCATGCCTCTTAATTTTAGAATTTTTAAAATAACCCGATAATTTATTTTGTAAAACTTAAGAACTTTATAGACAAGAAAGCAGAATCCACCTTTCGAAAATATCATAAGAGAAGCGAATTACAACAAAAATATCTGTATGAAAAAATACTATTTATTTATATAATGTTATATAATGCATTTCATTGTAATGAATATGAAAACCGTACCTTACTTGGTATTTTTCGATTACCCATTTTTTGCATTCTGCAACTTTTTTACTTTTGAAAGTAAATGACATTTTTTCTTAATTTACAATGTTTCTAGTTTTTAATTAAAATTAATTTTTCCAACGTTATCGATAGGTTTAAATTAAAATCGGGTTTCAAAAATCTTGATCTATTCATTATTTAGTAAGGTCAAGTCAAGCTAAGTAGTTTTTTCAACCATCAATTTGTCCGTTTTTTTCTTTTTTTTGTAATTAAATATTTGTTCAAGTTATTTTTCATATTGATATTTTCTTCAATTAAACATATTACTGGCGTCGTCACTTTCGCTTCTTTTTGAATATAAATAGAGACATCATGGAGGATTGATGAAACATTAACTTAATTCAAAAAATTTGAATTCTCCCTTGTTGCAGAGTCAAGTTCACAACTTGAGTATCTCTATATTGGCGACCCTATTCCTGACGTTTCTCCTGGCAGACCTTCTAATTTTTCCGAAAGAAGTAATTTACCTGCAAGGTCACCTTCGCCTCCCGAGCCTACTCTTCGTGCCAGGACTAGGTCTCCTCCTGCCATTTCAATGGCTCCTTCTATAAGGCTTCCTTCCGCTGACGGAAATGGATATGGACTTAATCATTTAAAATTTATTCGGCTTATTCCTTTTACTAATTCGCAGCGGATATTCGAACTTCGAAGATACACATTTCCTGGAAATATACTAATTAGAATGAAAAAAGGTCCAATGCCAACGCAAGAACAAATTGTATTATCAACATCCGAGGGTGATATCTTTGCAGTATTAGAGAGTCATGAAACATTTGCTGGAATCTATATATGGCAAAATCGTCATAAAAAACGTGCAAAAATAAACATAGCAAGCGGCAAGGTTACAGCATTAACCCAAAAAGAAGTCGCTGACGCTCCAGTAGGTGCCCGCCGCTCAATCACAGGGTGTTTTATTGTGCTGCATGAAAGACATAATCGTCTACACCATTAATTTAAAAAAAAGATGTGAAACTAAAATATAAGTTACGCGATACAAAGTCGGATCAAAGTTTTTTATGCAAGTGGTAATTATATTTAAAATTCAATGTGTTATAATTCTCCCGGGGCTTTAATTTTCTGTTAATGTTTCAGCTAGTTACACTGTACATTAAATTCTTCTTTTTAATGTTTTTTCTATTGGTAAATTTAATAGTATAATAACCAGTGATATGTAAGTTGCTTTAGGAAAGGAATAAGTTATCGTTATCTTCACATCATGATACAAATAACTAGTTGGCTCATAGGAGCCACTGGAGATGGTTACGGAATACGATTACCTCGGTAAGGTATTTAGGAGTTCAGGCACCTTCGCTCTAGCAAATACCAGAAGAGTGGCTGATGAAAAGATTGCTGTAGAATCGACGTTACATGTCCTCCGAGCCTCCGTGTTCGAATCTTGGCGCACCAAGCAAATATTTTACGACAGCCTTATTTCAAATGTTCTCTATAATGTTATTGGGATTGGGGAGTTAAGATATTGTGAAAAAATAAAGATACTTCATAATATTTTTTTAAAAAGAGTTCTGGGATGTCCTACACATCCCGCAGGCACTTAGTCTGGAGCTTGGTCAAGTATCAAGTAAGCATAACATTTTGAAAATGTTCCTTGACAGGTTAGATATGATGCTGGGTATCGGTTTTACAGGTGAGACATCTGCTCTCGTTGTCTCTAGATACTTTTTCAGGATATTGAAAGTCAAATCCTTCATGATTTCTTCCTAGGATTAAGTTAGTTAATTAAGGTAGTTTAATTTAATTTCAACCTCTTAGCACCGGTCCAGGACATGAGCAAATATCGCAGCTGTACTTATGGATCATTATTGTATATAATATGCTGATGCTGAATAATTAAATAATAGAAGGACCGCTCGTGCTAGCCTCTAAGATAATCTCCGACGATAATGTATAAGCATTTTGATATCTCTTTAAAAGGATTTAGTAAGTACATTTTTTATGATTGCTAAAAGATAGAGTAAAAGAAAAAGTTAAAACTATTTTTTGATCTATTAAAGTCTTTAAAATCATACATACATACTGTATCTTCAAATGAAAATCATCTAAGTGTCTAAAGATAAAATAATTATACATATGCAAAAGTTTGACTTCTTTCAAATAAATTACGTGACACTAATTAAAGTGTTCTGAGTCACCAAGGTTGAAAATTATCTATATACGCAGTTTACACTCGGAAAGGGGTAAACAGAAATATCTCAGAACAGTATCTATACACGTAAGATCAGAATAATTATTAGTTGCGCTGCTCTTAATATTTTGCGTTAATCAATTTTTCTTGCAGTTTGCAAAAATGAGGACCCTTTATACTCTGATTCTGACCCTGGTCGTTATTCCTAATTTTATTGGTATGTGAAAGACAAATTGTTATCATTTTTTTTATATTTTTGTGTTGCAAGTATGTTGAGACATCTATTATACGTTAATAAATGCTAAATACTATATGCTTTATGATAATATACAATCATTATAAAAACCATTTTCGCTGATTCAGTATAATAATACAAAATATTTTTTGAAATTGCTTATTTTAATTATTATTATTTTTTTAAATGAAATGATAACACCTCAAAGGATTTAATTTGTATCGCTTTTTCATAAATTTTCAAGTTTTGAAGTTAAAATATAATATCTTTTTCGCAAAAACTTGATGATTTTGATGTAATAAATATAAAGCTTAAAAGTTTAAATGTGCAAATGTATTTTTTATATGCATGTTTCACAATACCCTTCTATCATCATGTAAATAAAGCTACAAATGTTACACAATTGCGTTCTTTGACCAAACTTCTCATAATTGTAGGCTTTTAATCAATCGAAATAAAAAAAATATAAATATCTTTTAGAATTACTTGACAAACTTCGATTTCACAATTGATATTCATATTTAAGTAAAACTTACATTCAACAAAGATTTGGATTTTTTTTGCTAGGCAGCGATTCACTACCTCGAACTCTTGACAGGCTGTAACCGACCTATACGAAAAAGTGGAATAATCGAATTACAGTTTTACTATTTTTAATACATTTTCAAAATTTTAAATTAATGAATCTTTTTTTGTGTTTTCACAGAGATGTCATTAGGTATGCCGCCCAAAGAAAGGGACTTTCTATCAAATTTTGGGATGAAAAGTGGACCTGCAAATTATCAAGGTAACCCTAGTGTGAATAAAAATTGATAAAAGAAGTGTTGAGTATTAAAAAGTTTTAATCTATCAATAATGTCTTTAACTAGAAAATATTATACACGCATGGAACATTTTTTTCAAAGTTTTGAAGAATATCCTAGAGTCTTATTTCTCTATTTTATGTCTACCTTCAGGGCATTGAAATAGACACTACTCGTTATCTCTGAAATAAGAACAGCTGTTCGTATCAACAGAAAAGCTACCTGAAAGTCTTTAAGATCTTGGGATAGATGTTAACTTAATTTTTTTTTGCGTATGGGACGCTACAGGGACATACTTGTTTGTATTAAGTTGTAAAACTATGCCATATCAAGGACCGGGAGACCGTTTTTCTTATTTTCATAAACACTCTCCTTACTATATTGCCAAAAGGGGTGCATGAAATACTATCATACTTTAAACGATTCTAATCCCCTTTTTGTTGTTGCAGAGTTCAGTCGGCAATTCGAGAATTTGACAAATGTCGAATCTGCTTCCGGTCTTTCTCGTGGCAGAACTTCTAATTCTTCTGAGAGAAATAATTCACCCAAAAGGTCACCTTCTACTCCTGAGCTTACTCTTCGTGTCAGGACTAGGTCTCCTCTTACTAGGTCGATGACTCCCTCTATAAAGCTTCCTTCTTCAGACGGAAATGGATATGGGCTTGAAGAACTAAGATATATTCGGCTCATTCCCTTTTCGAATTCGGAACGGATATTCGAACTTCGAAGGTACACTTTTCCTGCCGAGAAGCCAATTGTAATGAGCACAGGTCCAATGCCAACCCAAGAACAAATTGTGTTATCAACATCCAATGGTGATGTCTTTGCAATACTGCAAAGCTCTATATCTTTTGCTGGAATCTATATGAATCAAAAATGCAAGAAAAAAAGGGCGAAAATAAACATGTCAAGCGGCCAGGTTACCCCATTGACTAAAGAAGAAGTCACTGACACTCAAGTAGGTGCCCGCCGCACAGTCCAAGGGTGTTTTGTAGTGCACAATATAAACCACAATCCTCTACACAATTGATTTTAAAAAATGGGATAAATAAAATATAATGTTTTGCGATCTGATGTGTGATCAGCATGTTTTGTGTAAATTGTAATTACATTAAAAAGTCAATGTGTTATGATTCTTAAGGCTTTAATCTTTTGGCAATGATTCAGCCAGTCTTTTTCATATGATATATATATTCTTATCTGTTTTTTTTAATTCGATGAAACAGGTTTGAACGGATTAGGCTTACTATTTTAAGGACCTCGCATTGTTGAATACTTAAATAGGCAAAACTCACGCTCGGATAGAAAGACTGTTCCACTTCTAAGTACATAATATACTATTTTCGTCAGAAATTATGAATATTTTTAATAAAAATTTATTATTTCTTAAAGAATATTTACTAACTTTCAAATCTAGGTAGCCCTAGAAAAACCAGCGGTTTAAAAGATCAGAAACCCCAGAAACACACTTTTGAACTCATATACAGAGGAACTCGAATACAGGCTCGTGGAATTTCGTAAAAGAAGCAGTACCACAGATGAGTTAGAGCATGATGCGGATTGTCAGCTGCGGGCCCTAATAACGTAGTATGAGTGCAATTGCACTGCAAGTACAATTCAATGTGGGTTGTACAACGGGGAAAACAGAACTGAATGACCTCCAGACTATGACGCTTACAGCGCAGCTTAGTATGAATACAATAAAGACTTAAAAACCTACAAACAAAAAAATTGGAGAGGCTTCTGCAAAGAATCTGCGAATACTTTAAATACAGCGAGGCTCTACAAGATCATAGCAAAAAGTCCAGAGACTCGCCTCAGGCTCAAAGGGCTTGATGATGACGAGTTTGGCGAACATGGAGAAAAAACGCTGAATCACCTAATGAATGACCACTTCCTATGTTTTCAGACAACGCAAATTGACCGAGAAGAGCAAGGCTGAGACCAAGAGAGGAAGAAGGTTAACTGAAATTTCGTCCGTAATGTCGCTGATATTAAGGATGTGGAATGGGCTATTGGGTCATTTTGTTTCTTTAATAACCGGGGTTAAATGGCGTCTGCCCACTGCTCTCAAAAAAGGGCATGGATATCGTTGTCCCCCCCCCCCCCTTACTGACGAAATGATGTAGGGCAAGCATTGCTGTTAAATACGTGTCATAGTCATATAAGGACAATAAAGAAACTTATCGAGAGATATATCAGGAATGAGGTGCTTTTAACCTTCTCGCTGCAAAAAGAGCAGCACGCCTTTTAGGTGGGCTGCTCTATAGAAACTGCGCTTTATGCTGCGCTAACGAAATTGAAGCAGCAACTTGGACAAGGAGAGTATGCTGTAAGCCTTTTCGGATATAGAAGGTGCCTATAGCTATGCCTCTTTAGAAATCATCTGCCAAGAGACTTCAAGATGTGGCGTGCCAGACTAGCCAGTAAGGTGGATAGGAAAAGGCAAGAAAAAACTCAGATAACTCATGAACTTAGTCAAATTCTAATTATGTAAAAGTCGTTTCTGAAAAATATTTGTCAATGAATGATTTTATATTTATTCTTTACACATTATTAATGTCTCTGAGCGTCTCAAGGTGGAATAATACGAACACATACATACTTTCAATTTAAATAAAAATTATCGGAGTTCCTCAAGATAAAATAATTATGCATGTGCAAGAGTGTAATTTGCAGCAGATAAATTACGTGATACTGATTAGAAGTTTCAAGTCACTCAGCCCGAAAATTATCTATATACGCGATTTATGCTCAGGAAGGGGAAAAAGACAAACATCTTAAAACAGCATATGTACACGAAAAATCAGAATATTCATTAGTTACGCTACTATAAAAATTCTGCGTTATTTAATTCTTCCTACATTCTGAAAAAATGAGGACCCTTCATGCATTGGCCTTAACCCTAGACGTTATTCTTAATTTCGTTGGTATGTAAAGTATAAATTAATATCATTTATTTTTTTTTGTATATTAAGAATGTCGAAACATCTGTTATGCGTCACTGCACATTAAATGCTATGTAAACTCAATGATAATAAACGATTTTTGTTTTTTTAAATCATTTTTTTGATGCTGTTAAAGAAAGCAAAAATAAATTAAGCGTGTAAACTTATTTTGTATTTACAAGTTTTACAATACCTATTCAGCATTATGTTAACGAAGTTAAAAATGTTACACAATCGTGTTCTTGTTCTAAATTTTCCATAGTTATAGGTTTCTAATTAATGAAAATGAAAAGCTGAGATATTTTTTGAAATTACTTAGCCAGCTATGGTTTCATAAATTATGTTAATATTTATGTATAACTTCTATTAAGAAAAGATATTCGCATTTTTCTACATGATAGCGTTCCACTGCCGTAAATCATTGATAGATTGTAACTGCGTTATACGAAATAAAATAAAATAATCGAATAACGTTTTTACTTCTTTCAATAAATTTTTAGCAATTCAAATTTATAAATCTTTCTTGTCTTTTGACAGAGATATCATCAGGTATGCCGCCAAAAGAAAGGGACTTTCTGGCAAATTTTGGTGTCAGCAATAAAGCTGCGAATCATCAAGGTAACCCTAATGCAAATAAAAGTTGATAACAGAAATGGAACTTTTTCACAATGTTTTGAAGACAAATTTTTAAAAAGTATGCTATAACGAAATTTTATTTTTAACTGTGCACCATTTTTTTAGACTCTTTTCCTTTTGAACCATGTCTTTACATTATATATTTTTGTAAAATAATTTTAATAATTCAAATAATTGCTTTTCTGCAGATTGAACTCTTGCGAAGAAATATAATAGGAGAGTCAGTGTAA
Source organism: Amphibolips quercusostensackenii (assembly GCA_032357855.1). Classification (NCBI taxonomy): domain Eukaryota; kingdom Metazoa; phylum Arthropoda; class Insecta; order Hymenoptera; family Cynipidae; genus Amphibolips; species Amphibolips quercusostensackenii. Next base: position 13,153 of record JAUELO010463820.1, read on the forward strand.
GCCTATATTGTGTAAGCCTATATATTAATGAAGTAAATGTAAAAAGAAGATGAACTACAGAGAAACGGTATATACAATTGCCTCAAAATACAAGAGGTTCATGAAACACCAATGTAAGTTAAATCATTTGAATTTTTTCTTGTTGCAGAGTCAAGTTCACAATTTGGGCATTCACCTACTGGCGACCTTGCTTCTGATCTTCCTTGTGGCAGAACGTTTTATTCTTCTGAAAGAAATAATTCACCTGCAACATCTCCTCCTCCTGCCGAGCCATCTCTTCGTGTCAGGTCTAGGTCTCCTTCTGCCAGGTTCATGGCTCCTTTTATTAGGCTTCCTTCTGCTGGCGGAAATGGATCTGGACTTGAAGAGCTTAGATTTATCCGACTCATTCCCCATTCGAATAAGCAGCGGATATTTGAATTTCGAAAATATACTTTTCCTGAAAATAAGTCAATAACAATGAAAAAGGGTCGCGTGCAAGCCCAAGAACAAATTGTATTATCAACAGCCGATGGAAATGCCTTTGCAATATTGGAAAGTCATAATACTCTTGCTGGTGTCTATATATGGCAAAATCGCAATAGAAAACGGGCGAAAATAAACATGGCAAGCGGCAAGGTTACCGCAATGACCCAAGAAGACGTCACTGACAGTCCAGTAGGTCCCCGACGCTCAATCAAAGGCTGTTTTACAGTGGTTAATGTTAACCGCGATCCTCAATATAATTAATTTTTTTAAATCTGCCTGTGTTGCCGGGACATTCTCATCGCGCGCTTCATGTGCGGCTCCTGCAATTCAAAATTCAAAATTTAAATTATTATGAGGTTAAAACTTGAAAATTTAGAAAATTATCGAAATAAAAATTAGGTCGTTTTGGCTACTTAAGGTCACAAATGTACAATTTATCATCACTTCTGGAATTTTTCAATTTGTAAAGATTTTAATCAAAAATTCGTCAATTATACAAGCACCTTGAATAAAAAATTAATAAATTTTTCAGGTTTACAATATATAAATGTACAATTGAAAAAATTTAAGCATTTCAGCTTACATGGCTTAGGACTTACATTTGTTCATCTATCTTTCCGTCGTTAGTAAATAAACTTCAAAGTTATACTGATATCAATTCAATCACTAAGTCGCTCATTTACACTTTCACTCGCTTTACTAACATTATATATTGCTTTTATTGCTTCTAAGAGCCAACCAATGACTTCAAACTCTTTTAGAACTTCCCAGAGTTTATTTCTATTAACCTTATTCAAAGCTTTTTATATATGAACAAATGCACAGTAAACTTGTTTATCTACTCTGAAAATTTTGTGTTATCTGTCTCAAGCTAAATATTTGACCCCCACATGATCTTCCTGGCATCAATCAACATTGGACTTGCCAGATTTTTCATTCTGTTATTTCCATGACCTAACGAATAATCATTTCAAAAAATATTTGACCTAGGATACTATTAAGCTGATGGCTGTCATTAGCGCAGTACCTTTATTACCCGCTCACTATTATCAAACCATGTACATTAGCTGCTTTGTGATTCTTCAAGTTCTTAATTATAGTTTAAAATCATTTTGAATTTTTTTGTCTCGTGTGCCTTTGATTTTAATATCGATTATTAAAACATTGTTTTATTGCTAATACCGGTTAGTGTCTTTTTTAAATTTAATAAAATAAACATGAAAACTTTAGGTGCGAATTATATAACAATTTTGTATATGCAAGCCTGAAACATAATGCCCTTAATGTAAACATTTTTCCCGTTTTCAATCTTAATAATACACGAAAAAATTACACTTTATTTCCTCAAAACTTTTTGTTCTAATGTGCTTATATACGCTCAGGGTCTAGAAAACCCTTAACAAAGATCTTACTGCGTTTCTCCGGAAGGTTTTTTTAAGCAAGTGTGGAGTCAGCTGTAGTGGAATCAGTCACCTGCTTGGGAATTAATCTAGGTTTCAATCCGAGTTTGTTCTACAATGTGTCTTTCAATGAGACGAGGAAAAGTCTGCAGAGAAGTTCACAGTTAAAGGTGTTGCCCAAATTTTGAAGAAAAAAGATTGTCTAAAAAAGAAGTTCACGCGATGAAGATGGGGACTGTCCAAAACCGAACAGAGATATTACTCAAAACAAAGAACACCGTCCAGAAACAAAGAGATGACATCTTGGTGCTGCTGACTTTCGTGTTCATCTCTAGAGGAAAATTAATACTCTCGCTATATATTGTAAAATCAATCATCTAGAAGGAAATTATTCTAAGACAAAGAAGCCTTCGATTCCGAATTTCACTTTAGTTGCAATCGAGCTGGAGAGGTTTCTTCTCTCCCATGTCACAGTGGTCTGGTAATTAAAATATTGTGAGGAGACGAGGATTATTCATAACACATCCTTCAAGAGAGTTTTAGGATTGCCCACGGATACCTAAAGGTATGCACTTTGACTAGAGCTTGGTCGGGTATCAAGTGCGCATAACATTCTGATGATGTCCCTAGACTGTGGCCTAGACTGGATTTAGTAACCGTGCTGTGCAACAAAGAGGCTACTCTAGCTAAATTCAAGGCCCATCTAGAGATTCAGACCTAGATAGGCTTGTGCAGACTTCTTCACTACAAGTGCTACGTAATCTTTGAAAAAGGTCAATAGGGCAATAGTACCTTAGATGTCAAATATAAATTTGTCAGACTCCTCGTTCAGGCTTGTTTTATAGGATACGTTAGGTATAGATTCTCTAGGGGGGATCTTAATTTTGGATTTATGAAGGGGTTGCTCTAATCTGCAACCAGAAAATGAAGGAGAACTCATTTTATTTGTTAGCGAAGTGCCTAAAGTAGAGAGGCTTAAGATCGTATTATTTTGGGTCATCGGTAGATCTCACAGCTTCTCATGTGTTGTGGGTCGCTAAGGTTAAGTTGGTTAATTAAGTTAGTCAGTTGAGTTTAATTTTAGCATCTTTGCACGACTTTAGGACCTAAGCAAATATCGCAGCTGTACTTTTGGATCATTATCATATATAATATACTGTTATCAAATTAATTAATAATGATAATAGAGCCGCTCGTGCTATCTTTACTGATAATCTCCGATGATAGGATGTACACATTTTGATATACGTTTTGAATAATTTATTCGGTAGATTTTTTTCATGGTACTGGCTAATGAAATGTAAATATTTCGGAAGGACAAGCTCTATGAGATAACGCCTGTAAAATAGATTTATGTAAGGTAGCAAGAGAATTAATATATTAATTAGTGTCGTATCTACTTTAACTTTAACCGAGGATATACTAGAAGCCAGTGTCATCTTCATCAATTACCAATTTTTCAGCAATTTACGTTTTTTTGTTTTTGTTAACATTTTTTATCGTGATTTGACATTTCACAGACAAATTTTTTAGATTTTAACGGTTTTATATTTTTTAACAATTTAAGACAAAGATCATAATTACCAGCCAGTAAGCTAGATAGGAAAAAGGTGAAAAAGGCCTTAGATAACTTATAATCCTAAACAAATTTTAATTACATAAATGATTCTTCTTCAAAATATTTGTTAACGAGTGATTTCATATTCAATCTTGACATATAAGTCTCTAGGCCTTTCAAGGTAGAATAATACGAATGCATACAAACATTTACTTAAAACAAAAATAATCGCAGTTCCTCAAGATAAAATAATTCTGCATGTACGAAAAATTAACTTCTGGTAAATAAATTACGTAAAACTAATCAAAATATTTCCCTCACCAAGATCGAAAATAATCCGTGTACGCAATTTATACTCGGGAAGGGGAAAAACACAAATATTTCAGAACAGTATATATATACAAAACATCAGAATATTTATTAGTTATGCTGCTCTCAATACCCAGATTTAATCAATTTTTCCTGCAGATTGCAAAAATGAGGACTCTCTGTACTCTGATCCTGATGCTAGACGTTATTCTTATTTCTATTGGTATGTAAAGGATGAATTAAATCAATTTTTATATATTTTTGTGTATTAATTATGTTGGAACATCTATGGAACGTTATAATTGGTCAATACTATGTACACTCTATTAACATAAACTGTTATTATTATTGATATTATGTTTTTACTATTTAAAAAAAAATTAAAAAAATTGTTTTTGCTTATTTATCCTAATTAGTGCTTTTATGGTTTTTAATCAAAATATTACACTTAAAAAAATCAAGCAAATCTGGGATTTTTAGGGTACTTTAATCAGTTTTTAACATAAGCTTCTTTTACGTTTCACGTAACATTTGTCTCTAAAAATAACAATTTTAAATTTTGATTGTTATTTAGATCTAAGGAAAAATAGATTAGGTTTGTAAGCGTATTTTGTATTTACAAGTTTCACAATACCCTTCTATCATTATGTCAACAAATTTAAAAATAGCAGTACTACCGTGAATTATTGATAGGCTGTAACCGGCTTATACGAAATGAAATAGATTATTCGAATTACGGTTCTACTACTTTTAATACATTTTTCATGTTTCAAATTTAGATTTCAAATTTAGCAATCTTTTTTGTCTTTTTACAGAGGTATCATCAGGCATGCCGCCCAAATATAAAAAACATTCTGATTAATTTTGGGATGAAAAATAGAACTGCGAATCATCAAGGTAATATAAGTACAAATAAAAATTGATAACAGAAGTGTCAAATAATAAACAGCTCAAGACTATTAATAATCTCCTAAATGAGAAAATATGCGACATGCATGGGACCTTGTTCCCAATGTTTTAAAGAAAAATCTTTAAAGAAGTATATTATACCGTGATTTTATTTTTTTTTATTTAGCGCTGATTTGGTAGGTTCTTTTCCTTTTGAAGCATGCCGTCATATAAGATATTTCAGCAGAATAAAAAAGAATCATAAATTTTATAAAAATGTTAAAGAAATAAGTGTTAAAAGCAAACAAATTGCTTGGAATTTCAAGAAATCTTCAAAATCCTTTAGAATCTCTTGAAATCCATTGATGCCGTTAGGTATATTTTTAAATTAATCATAAGAGAAGAGTGTAAAAAGTCTGAAGTCGTGTGAAAAGTCAGGGTTTTTGCAAAAAGATATCCTTTCATTAAACGTAGATAAAGCAGTGCATATTCAATAATAATTCTTTAGCACTTCTTCAAGGTGAGCTTCTTAGCCTGGCATTTTTTATTTTAATAATCATCGATTTAGAAGACTTTCTGCTGAGCCGTGGCTTAAGGGAAATCTCAATTGACCATTTGTTTAAGGTTCTATTTTTGGCCTATGCAGATGACTTTATTGCGCTGGTTAACTTTCGTGTTGACCTTCAGAACAAATTAATAGTCTCGCTCAATATTATGAGATCAATGATCTAGAGGTACCTTCGCTCTGGCTTATACCGGAAAAGTGGCTGCTGCACAGATTGCCCTAGAGAGCCTTGTCTCAAATGTTTTCTTCTATGCCGTCTAGATTTGGAGGTTGAGATATTGTGTAAAAGTGGAGATGATTCCCACTACCTTTTTCAAGATATTTTTGTGATTACCTATACACAGGATATGCACTTAGACTGGAGCTTGTTCAAATCTCGACTGCGTATAAACTGCTGAATATGACCCTAAATGGTTTAGAGAAGATGCTGGGTATGGGTCCAACATCTATAACATCTGTGCTTGTTGTTTCGGGTGCAGGGCTCATGGCCTGGACTGGTATTTTGTATTTACAAGCTTCACAGTACCGATCTATTATTATGTCAATAAACTTAAAGATGTTACACATTTGCGATCTTTTACTAAATTTGTAATAATTATAGGTTTTTTATTAATTAAAATAAAAATATTCATATACCTCCTAGAATTACTTGTCAAACCTTGATTTTACAATTTATGTTAATATTATGTATAAATTACATTCGAAAAAGATATTCGCATTTTTTTTACTTGGCGGAGATTCACTATCGTGAATCATTGACAGGCTGTAACTGACTTATACCGAATAAAATGGAATAATTAAATAACGTTTTTACTGCTTTTAATACATTATTGTAATTTCAAAATTCATAAACCTTTTTTGTGTCTCCACAGAGATATCATCAGGTATGCCGCCCAAAGAAACGGAGTTTCTAGCAAATTTTTGGATGAACAGTAGACTTGCGAATCATCAAGGTAACTTTAGCCTAAATAAAAATTGATAACTGAAGTGTAAATTGATAAACTGTGACAGAAAAAACAAAGCAAAAGATGAAATTTGTTGCAGATACTGTCTGCAATAGTTGAAAATGGATTATATTTTAGGGAAATCGTAACCGAGGTTAGAAGAATATTCCAGACGTCATCTACTCTGTAAGATTGTCAGTTATACCAAGTGAAAACACAGCGAGCAAATTCGAGTAGAACATAGAATCGGTAACAAAAGACACTAATGAAACATTGTTCTTGCTTGTTAATCTTTCGTGGAATAACTCAAACAATTGTAAACATAATACAATTTATTTTACAGCACTTATTGAAAAGTAACTGGCACACGTAGAATCGTCATTTTTTACCCGCCTAATGAATTTGAATTAGGTAGCGCTAGCATCGTAACTTTTGTTACTTTTTTAATATAAATGGAACCATTATAAGCCAAAGATTACTGAGGAAAGGTTAAAAACACTAAATTATCTTTGTTTAGTGTAAAGTTTAATCGTCAAGGTTACTTTTTTTTGCAGAAAATCTTTCACCTGAAATCGATGTAAAATGAATGTTTTGCTTTTTCTGGATATGATACGCTTATGGGATTCACGCTTTTGTATTATGTTGTAAAACTGTGCCATTTGGGTTACGGAGAAACTGTTTTTCTTTTTTTTTACACTCTATAAGCAATTTATATGCCACCTTTCGTGTTGCAGATTTAATTACACAGCTCGAGTATTTTCCTAACAGCATCCGTGCACTCGAGAGGCCGACTTCTCTTGCCGAGCCTGCAGATTGTGACAGGTCTAGGTCTCCTCCTGCCAGGTCCATGGCACCTGATATACGGCTTCCTTCTGAAGTGGAAAATGGATGTGGACTTGAACATTTAACATTCATTCGGCTCATTCCTATTATGAATTCGCAGCGGGTATTCGAACTTCGAAGGTACAATTTTCCCGCTGATAAACTGATTTTATTGAACACAGGTCCACTGCTAATCAAAGAACAAATTGTGTTATCAACATCTAATGGTGATGTCTTTGCAATATTAGAGAGTCATGAAGTTTTTGCTGGACTCTATATCTATCAAAGTGGCAAAAAAAGACGGGCAAAAATAAACATGTTGAGCGGCAAGGTTACAGCACTGACCAAAGAAGAAGTCACTGCCACTCCAGTAGGTGCCCGCCGCCCAATCTTAGGATGTTTTATAGTGCGCAATATAAACTGTAACCCTATCCACCATTAATTAAAAAATGTAAAACTAAAACTATAATTATTGCGATCGGATTTCGAATCAAAATGTTTGTGTAACTCGTAATTATATTAAAAATTCAATGTGTTATAAATCTTGAAGCTTTAATCATTCGGCAATGTCCCAGACAGTCGTTTCCATATGTTATATAATCATGTTTTATTACTTTTTAGTAATTAAATAAGAGTAATGCACTTTCCTCACTGCTGATGTTAAAATTTAGGTCAAAGGTCTCGGTCGCCTGGTTCGCAGCTTTGTAAAGGAACGCTCCTTGGACAATCATCTTGTGTTTCCTGAACATTTTTTGGAAAAAATCTCTGCCACTTGTAACGATGTAAGCTGTATTTAAGAAAATTCGGTTATAAAAACATTGTAGACTTACAAGTCTGCAGCCGCCTTGAAGGCGTGAAATGTGTTATTGCAGAGCGGAGGAATTGATATGAAAGCTTTTATGCATGTATGGATGATCTAGGTCTCCTCCTGCCAGATTCATGGCTCCTTTCATAATGCTTCCTTCTGCTGACGGAAAAGGGCGTGAAGTTGAAAAAGTTAGATTTATTCGGCTCATTCTCCATATAAATACAGGCTGGATATTTCAATTTCGATGATACAATTTTCCTGTCAATGAAGCAATTGTTATGAAAAAGGCCGAATGCCAACGCTAGAACAAATTGTATTACCCAATTCTTTTTTCTCTTTGATTACAGCGATACGTTACACACGTCTTTTCATATTAAATAGTTTATCTTCAAATTAAAGCAGTTAACAAATAGAGTTTAAAATGCTTAAAGAATTTAATTTAATTCAGTTTATACTTAATTTTAAATATAATTTTAATTAAAGCTTTATGAATTGCTGAATTCAAGAGTTCATAAATTGAAGTAAGCGTGATCTCAGGGCGATTATTTTGGGAGTTGAGTATTCAATTTTTAATTTCTTAGTAATGAAGGTGTCGTTAGTGAATAAACTTTAAAATTACAGGTAATTATCAACTTGCCGTAGCCTTTCTTCATCTTAGGCACTGTTGCATACTGTCTTCTAATCCCTTTCTTTGAACAAAATAACTTTTGTTGATTTGCGTTAATCTTGAGGCCCGTGCTCTTTATACTAGTATTTAGTCTACTCAACATACCCTGCAAATCATGCACTAATGCCGCTGTAACAACCTTATAATCTGCAAGGGCTAATCCACGGGCGATTATAGTCTGCAAGATCGACATCTACTTCATCAAAAAGATCTATTCTTAGACATTTGTTCATATGTATATTGAAAAGGCAAGAGGACATAACGTATCCTTGCCCAACGCCCTACCAAATAAAACCCAATCTATGAGTTGTTGTTACGTCTTTGATCATTTTTTCTGTCATTTCTATTACCTTACGCATGAATATTTTTCAAAAATATTTTAGCTACTATTCTTTGTAAGCTGATGGCTCTGTCATTAACGCATTTGCTTTATTGCCCGTTTCCTGCCATCCAATCATCTACATC
>JAUELO010463834.1:0-12293 GCA_032357855.1 Amphibolips quercusostensackenii
TTTTCAAGCCACGTTGTTCGTACATCTCTCTCCACTTAGGCTTGATTCTTTGAACAATCCTGTCGTTGAAGACAGTATTAAAATCTTATTAAGTGTGTTCAAACAAGTAATTGGCCTATAATTTTCTGGGTTGGACATGTCGCCTTTTTTTAGTTTGATAAGTAAAGTCCTGGATTCTGATCCTTCATTGCCTTAGCGCTCTTGTTGACCGGTCCCACGTACCACTATCTCTTGTTGCTTTCTGCACTTTTTTGAGAGATAAATCGTTTATAATTTACATCGTTACAAGCACATGATTTTTGAACAAAACTTACATATTCGCATAGCTGTACCACAGAACCTCTTGCCCAGAAAAATTTAAAACATGTAAATCATCCTTATCGAGTTTAGATCTCTTGAAAGCGAAAAGAAATCTTTAAATCGCTGAATCGTTAACGTGACCTAGTTTCTTTTTATTGTTAACGTTATCTAGTTTCTCTTTAAATCCAGAATATTGCTCTCTAATTATTTATGCAAAACTAGGAAAAATAATATTTTTTCACAATCTTAAAATTATAATGTATTTGTACAGGGTATAAAGTAATTACGCATGTTCAGGGTTCTCATTTTTTAAAATAAATAATCGCTCCTGCTTTTTAAATTTTTGAAAAATAGTTGTGTGATTAAATTTTTTTTAATTTTCAGGTAGATGAACGTTCATTTCTCGGCCTGCTGGGCTTGAAAAATTTACTTGCTTACACTTCCATTTTTACAGAATTTTCTTGTAGACTTTTCTTACAACTATTCTTTAAAAGCTAACATCTGTTCACACCTTATCACCAAGACCGCTGACTCTTATTGCTCTGCCTTGCTCGCTTTGCTTTGCTTCGCACACATGTCCCTACTTTCTCGCTTTGCCTCTAATTGCCAAACACTACTTCTGCGGTTACGACCTAATACTTATCCACTATTTGCAATATTTACATTTTACTTATATTTACTTCCTCTCACATTAACGTTCTTTCCTTCTCCATTACTCCTCATTTTTTTATCTTCCTCTCCATCTTATCCAACACCGTATTTACCCATGCCACTGCCATTTTGTCTCCCCTTCTATGCTTCACTACCTCCATGCTTATCCCACTTCTTTACACCTCTTCGCACTCTTTCAATCAGTGTTTTACCCTTGCACCCCCTTTCCGCACAATCCACACATCATGTCCTCACTAGAAAGCCAGAACGTATTGAACCCCTTGATGCACCCACATCTCATCCTCGATATAAGCTCCTGACTTCCTTTCTCTTCTTTCTCACAAATATTGGTCTCTCTCTCCCTCTCTTGGCATAATCCAATCACGGTTCTTGTTAAACCCGTTATTCTCTCCTTCACTGCTGCCTTCTGCATCTCTTTATACCGTTTTTATTAACAATCTCATACACCTACCTTCCTTTCTGTTGCATTCTTTTCACTTTATCCGTCTGAAGTCCATTCGTTTTGAAATTCGTTTAAAAATACGTTTAAAAATTCGTCTGCCTCCTGATACTTTAATCAGGCGTATTCCTAGCCAACCCAAGTGTCCACTTTACATAGATCTTATGTATCCTATTAAACCCTTCTCTTTTCTTTCACCACCACACCTCTACTCCATAAAATAAGACGCTCGTCACTAGCGATTTCAAAAATTTCTTTCTCCTTCTAAAGTCATATGCAAACAACTTCTTTCATAACCAACACACCTGTCTTACCACCACATTTGCCCTCATTACTCTTTATTTTATGTAACCGGCTACTCCCCCATTTCCCTGAAACAAGAAATCCAGGTACGCAAACGCTTTAACGTCTAGAATCGCCTTCTCTTTCCATTTCCACTGCCCACCCTTATTTCTACGACTACCTTTCCTGAACATTATAAACTTGGACTTCTTCACATTAAACTCCAGCCTTTTTTTATTCAGGTATATTCTCAACCTTTACATTATGCTCTCACAGCCTTCTCGCTTGATCTTAGTAACGCTATGTCATCTGCATACTCGAGTGACCATATCCTAATCCCTTTTACCCTAACTCCTGCTACCACTTCTCCCTCTGGCTTACTCTTTGTATCCGACATTAAAATCACAACAAGCCTTAGGCTTAGCGGACACCCTTGCCTTAACACCCTTTTCATCCAGAAACCCTGTGAGATCCCCTGCCCTTTTCTTACCTTATCTTTCGCTTCTTCATATATCTCCCTCACCTTATCGATTAGACCTTTCTTCAATTCCCTTTTCTCCATCGTCTCCCACAACCTCCCCCTACCCAACGAAGAAAACGCGCCTTTGAGATCCACAAAAAACACATACACTTTCGCCTTCTTCTTCGCTAATTTTTTGTTTACCTAATCCTGCAAAAAGTGTATATTGTCGAAAGTGCTCCTACCCGCTCTAAAGCCCGCCTGAGTCTCCGGCAATATTCATTTCCACTCGACGTCCTTTCCGCAGCCTCTTCACCAAAACTATCGCGTGTATCTTAAATGCCGTATTTATTAGCGTGATTTCTTTGTGATTTTTCTGGCTATCCCTATATCCCTTTCCTTATAACAAAGTTGATTTTTTTTTAAATTTCCCTAAGTGCTATTTCTTTCAGGACATTTAGGTTGATCAAATAAGGTTTTAAAACAGTGTGAAAACTATATAAGAATGATTTCCAGTTTGTTAGAATAATTTTAAAATATTTTTATTGTGTTTCAAACAAATTATTGTAAAAATTTATTTTTTAGGATAAGCAATGTTTAGATAATATAAATTTATACATTTTGTATAAAATGTAAGAAAAATTTATGTTCCATTACTATTAATTACCTCCCACTTGTCGCATAGACCTCACAGGCGCATAGAAAATGATATTGTGCTCCTGCATGTGAACGGGATGAGTAGGGGAGGCGCCCTTTTAGCTTTCCTCCTAACTTCACTCTCTCGAGAGTCAGTGTGTGTTTGGACTCTGTAGCCTTCACGAGAGCCGTCGTAATAGGCCAATGCACCTCACAAGTACATGCGACCATGCTATGATTCCGTACTCATGTTTGATTTATTTTTACTTTCTATTTTTAACGTGACTAATATGTCTATCAAGATTGTAATAAGAAACTAAATTAAATGTACATTACCCTCCATTTGCGATACATTTGAGAAGGCATTGGGAGCCTGGTTACCTATCTTTGATTTTATTTGCAATTATGAAATTTTTATCGAAGGTTATACATTTTTTAATTATATTTCAGTTTATCCAACAAAGATTTTTTTTTAAAGCACATTACTACTCCTCATTGAAATGTATTATATTTTCGTCATTTCTGACCAATAAGACATTCGTGAGCTATGGAAAAGTGAATATGCATCTCATAGGTCCATGCGACAATCCATGCGTATGAAACACATGCGACAAGCAAAATGTTGAGAATTAATGCTTTTCAGTGATTTATAAAACAATTTTTACAACCAAATTCACAGTTTGGCGACTTTTTAATAAATAAGCTTAATTTTTGTTCATGGAATCAACTAGGTATGTCATTCTGATGACTGTTTACTATAATACTTTGCAAATCTTTCTCTGATTATTCTAACTAAAAATTATTTTCATATAGTTGTTACACTGCTTAAGGATCTTTTTATGACAATTTGTATATCTCAAAAGAAATTGCACTAGGGAAAAGTTCAAACAAAGTTTCAAAATTGTTGTTAAGCAACAAATTTTCAAGCAATTAAAAAAAATCTAATCACAAAAATCTTTTGAAAAATTCGAAAAGCTTTTAAAAAAAAGTTTAAATCGGACAAACAGTGTAGGCCAAAAATTAATTTATCCACGGGTACTTTTTTTGCACCACTGTGCATTGTACGTAACATTTTACACAAATACTCACAAACTGACTAATAATTTAATGAGAAGATCCATATTCTTTACTTTAATCGCGTCTAATAAGCAAAATTATCTGCAATGGCTAATACGTATTTAACATCATTCGTTTTAGGCATCTGTTGCTCTGCTGGCCTTCTTCGTCACACATTTCTCAGAAACAATTTTCCTCTACTCTTCCCTGTTTTGTCAATCTCGCATACAAATTTTGTTTCTTTCACGTCATACATCTTTCCATGCAAGCTATTGTCTTTCGATGGGTCTTTATATCTTGTCGCTGTAGAGTCTCGTTCACACATTCTCACCTTTATTTTCTCGCTTGCTCATTACTGACATTGATCATTAGTGTTTTTTCGCACATCTTGCACATTAATTGTGTTCGATCCGCGTTTAGTTGAAAATAGATCTAGACTCTCTTTTTCGCAAACAGATAAAAAACTGCTTTTTATTCGCCTTTGAGCGTCTTCTTGCGAAAACCCGATTAGTAATAGGCTGCTTTTAAAAGTGTCTAACTTTAAAATATTAAGCTACAAAGATTTGTTAAAACTCGTTGGAAAGCTCATTGAATTCTGTATCGATTGAGTTCTGCTTCAAGTATTTTCGATATATTTATGAAATATTGGAAAAAATTAAAGCTGAACTTAATTGAATTTTAAAATATCTGTTCTTAAATAAGATAAAGAACACAATAAAATATTCACTCATTCTCGTATTATCTGAAAAATTGTTGAAGCGCCCCTAAGATGAGAAATAAGAGACAAATGAATACAGTCTCCACTCGACCGACCGATTTTGGTCTTGGGCACGCTTCCACATTTTCTATTATAAAATTTGAGAGCCTGTTTATATTTAGTTATGTTATTGTTCTAATTTTCAAGAAGAAATTTTAGGCTTTAATTAAGCGTTGTTTTAATTTTTCCTATCACTTTTTTGAAGCATGCTTTTTTAAATAAAAAATATCTTTGGCAGTTGCTGTGTTGGCTATTGAAAGGTTAGTGGAGCCTCATTTCCTTAGGCTGATGGAATTGATTTTTCAATTACTTTTGACACATTTTTTATAATTTATGTTAGTGCTTTAAAGTTTGAAATAAGCCGCTATAGTAGACACTCTACAAAGTTTTGATACAAACACAGAATTGTACAGAAACCTTAAACATTATGAAAATTGTGATAACACTTTAAACAAATTAAGTGACGGTTTGTTTCCTTAGAAACTGATTCTAATGAAATTTTAATATCTCAGAATGACAACGCTGGCACCTCTATTATATTAGATAAGGATTAGAGGATGTATGTATTATTTAACTAAAATGAGTATTAGAAAATTAATTGATCACCTTTTTCATTAAACTCTTTATTCATATATTAATCAGTTTTCCCTCTCATTAGATAACATAAGGATTGTTCATACGCTCTTCTTATTTTTGGTGGTTATTCTCGATTCTATTAGTAAATATAATAATATAATATATTTGTGAACCCCCTCCTTGCAAATCAGAAATTGTGCAATATAATCTACATTGATTTCGGAAATACAAGAATGTGTATTTTATAAGAAATGAGATTCAAGCACTGTCCCTATTAATGTGGAGTTCGTACGAATATTAAACCAAAATGTACTTTAAGTTAAAGTGGCCGCGGCCAGTTTTTTAATGTATGCTTTAGTCTGATTCGGTTACCAGACATCTTTGCAGGAAACAAATAAGCACGAGCCATACTTATTGTGCACGTCGAAATTTAGAGGTTTACAAAAAGGAAACTCCTAACTCTCAGCGTTAAAATTTTGACGCATACCATCCTTAAATGTACACATTTTGGTGTACGATATAGATGATTGTCAAATTAAAGGGAAACTTAAAGTAACATCAATATAACAGCAAATGATAAGCTCTGGTGACATTTTTATTTTATAAATACTAATTCTAATCCTATCCAAAATATGCCGTTGTTTTTTCTCATCTATTTTTGTTCCTATTTGCTTTAATTTGATACAAGAACACCCCAAACGTGATTCTCGTGCGGTGCTTCATTTTGTACAAGATTCAGCCTACACAAAGTTCTACCTTTAAATTGAAACTCGTCTCGCAATAAAATGAAAAACCCGTACTAAAGTGATAAAATCAGAATATAAGTTGAGTATGAAAATTTGTGTGGTGATTTTGTATGAAATCAAGAAAGAATTTTTAGGAATCAACCACAGGTATTTCAAAACAAATAAATTTCTTTAAAAATGTGAAACTTTTAACTTCTTGAAGAATGCCCTTCTTAAAATAACTGCTAAAATTCCTGACAAAGTTTTCAAAAACAAAAGTAAAACATATCCTACAAGTAAGTTTTATATGTGATAAAAAAATCAGTGATCAGGATAGTGGAGACTTGTTCTTATGTTTTATATCAAAAAAATCCTTCTAAAATTGAAATAAACTAAAAATATCATAGGATATTGTTTTTTTGGTGGAATTAAAACTAGTGCAAATATTATTTTATGAAACACTGACGTACAAAAATATGTCATCAAATATTGAGTTTGAATCATCCTCGATATACATAATAAACTATGTTTTCACAATATGAATGAATTGAGATTTGGAATCCGAAACAAAAATTGCTGGCTGGAACAAAACGGTAACTAGAATCTCTTAACGGAACAAATGTCCAGGTCAAACTTCTGAAATTACGAGAAGTGACCGAAAATTCCCACAGTTCACTCAAAATATTAAAAATATTATCAAATTAATAGGTTCCTATGAAAGTCAGTACGAGGAGGTTTTTTAGGGCACAGAAAACGGATTTAAGGCGAAAATTAACAAATTTATCAATTTGAATAAAATTTTGAAGATTGTGATAAATTTTTTGATTTCTATGAAAGTCAAAAAGAAGGTTTGTTTTGAGTCTCCGGATATAAAAAGGTCAACATTAAAGAATTTCAAAAGTCAACTTAAGTTTCGAAAATTCTGTTTAATTGTTAGTTTTCTATGAACGTCACACAGTAGGCTGAATCACATACAAAATCACCAAAATACAAAAAATAAATATTCAAAATTTTTAAATTTCAACTTACGCGACTTTCAATATTTTTGGCTTCACGCTGCCTATTTTAAAATGGTTCAGTGGCCAATAATGATAAAGATACGTGGATTACTATCCAGTGAATTTTTTTTTTTAATTTTCTCATTGTGGGTATGAAAGAGTGTTGAATGTATACATTTGAAGCAAGCGTGTGAATTTAATAACCTAAAAAGAAGTATAAAAATAGATATGATCCCTAGAGATCTGACTATTGTACATTGCAGAGTATTCAAAATGTTGCTAAGGTTCGAAATCGATAAAAATTTCCTGCGGAATGCTGCAGCCCAGGCTTTGGGGACCGAAAATCACATATCGTGTCACGCTCGGCACGTTTTTTTACGCTCACAGTCCCAAATGGGTGTTACTACTAGCGTTGCCACAGGTCAAGGCAAAGATTCTAAAGCCTTTTGTCACGAGACTTTTCAAAAATCAGAATATTAAACAAAAATTCATAATTTAATTGTTATTAATAATTAATATGCAGAATTATAATATAACTTTATTATATGAAATCAAAATTACATGAAATAAAATCTTTTTTTTTTGGGAAAACTTATTTCAAGGAAAATAAATTTATCATTAGCAAAATCGGATGCATTTGAATAACGTGAATAGTCGCTTCGTTCTGCTATTTTGTTTTTCAACATTAAGTTTTGAGACTTAAAAACAGTCACCTCCAAACCGTAAATTTGTCTGCCTTTTACCAAAATCAAACGCATTTTTGGTAACATAAATAGTCACTTCCGGTTTGCAATTTTGCTTAAAAAAATGCTAAGTTGATATTTTAAATAACTCACTCTAAAACCGTGAACTTACCGATTTACACAATAGTGGGATGCATTTGAGTAAAATAAATAGTTACTTCCGGTCCGCCACTTTGTTTAAAAAAAATTTTTAACTGGAGATTTTTAATAACCAGGTTCAAAAACATGAGAATAACCTTTTAATTTTTGGATTCGCGCATTTGTTTAATTTTGCCGATTTCTCATGTAATCTAGCCTACTGCGCGTCAGTACGAGAGGTTTTTTCAGTGATAGATGCAAAATTTCACGCCGAAATTCAAAAAACAAAATTTAGTGACTTTATCAATTTTTTATATTTATCTGAAAGGGGTTTTTGCAGTAAAGTTTTTCTACTAAGTCTGAAAAAATGTTCTTCCTCTGAATTTTATGAAGATTTACTAATTAATAAAATTTTTTGATAAAGTGATTAGTTTTAGTTTTTAAATTTTGATCCTATTTTCGTTTTTTATGTCCTTGAACCCCCCTTGTAATAAATTTAATGAAAATCAACCAATTTAATAACGTTTTCAAAATTTTAGGCAAATTTCTTAATTTTGATCCCACATTCGTGTTCTATAACTAAAAAAGCCGCCTTTTAACGACTTTTACAGTAGTCAAACAATTAATTAAAATTTCAAAAATGTGTTGCTATGCTGTTCATTAAATTCTATGACGTTAGTCAAATTTTTCCAACTCTAGGTGAAATTTTGGAATTTTTAAGGTTGATCTTGAAAGGTCTACTCTTGAAAGATCCTTTGAGCCAGACGTCATTGTCTGGGCATGCCTCTTCTTCTACTAAATTTTGGCTCATGAAGTTCCATACTTTCCATTTAATAATCACAGCCCACTCGCCCATGCTCGCAACATTGTTATAAGAGGCTCATGACATAGGAAGTTGCAATTGTCTGCTTCCAGAAACATTTATTCATCTAATTCTTGTTGCAGAGTTGAGTTTAAATTTTGACTGCTTACCTAACTGCGCTCCTATTCCTAGTGTACCTCTTTGTGGAACTTCTTCTTCTCCCGATAGGCATTGTTCTCCTGAAAGTTCTCTTCCTCCGATAAAGCCTTAGCTTCGATCCAGGTCTAGGATTTCTCCTTCTTGCAGGGATCATTCTTTACTCGTTCTTGGATATGATCTTGGAGAACTAAGACATATTCGACTTATTTCCAAGATTAATCCGCACCGAAATTCCAAATTTAAACATACACTCTTCCTGCCGATAAACCAATTACATTGCGAGAAGGGCATGATTCAATTCGGCATGTGCCAACCGAAGAGTAATGAGTATTTACAACGGCAACTGGTGATGGCGTTGCAATAATAGAAAAAAACATAGTTCTTCGTGGAATATATAATTACGATGAAAAATGCCAGTCAAGCATAAACATTGAAAGCGGTGGAGTGTTCGAATTAAGCCGAGAATCAGCCCGTGAAACCCTAAAGGTGGAAGGCGCAAAATCACGAAGAATTTTGATGAAGTACTTTTAAACCAAGAATTAATCACAATTATTCACACCATCAATTTATTAATAAAAAGTGTAAGCCTAAAATATATTGTTTTTTGTAATCCAAAATCGAATCAAAATGTTGCAAGTAAATGGTATACACATTACAAAAGTTGCCTGAAAGCGAGAAGCAATTTCGTTTACACAATTTTTTAATTTAGCTTTGTTCACATTTATGGTATTTGGAGCCGAGTGGGTCAAGAAGGGCAATTTTTGTATAATTTTTTTTTCGATTTAGTAAAAATTATTTAAATAGCAACATTTAAGAATGCAGATTCACGCGATGTGCAGTCAGTCGATTGTTCTGATTTATTCTAATTTAGTATTAAAAACAGGGCCGCTATATATGGTCCTGTGGCTATATTAGAAACTTCGCCAAAGGTTTTGAACCAACCGTAGTTTAAACTCTACAGCGAGTTCTTGAACCATATTTTTTGGAACTTCAATATATCTTTAAACCGACCGTATCAACGGTAAATAATTTAGCCACGCCAGCACAGTTTCTAAATCTAGCTCTTCAGGTAGGAAAAAAAAGTTGACTTATGTACTTGGACATGGCGAAAGCTTTTGATAATATTAGTTAGCATCCTCCAGAGGACAGTGATTGAACCAATTATATTTTAAATTTATAGGAATGATTTAGTGTTTTAACTCAAATTCTATATACTCTTGTTTGCAGTCGCTGTCAACTTTTGCAGGGTAGTTGATAGTTAGGAAGACGTTGAGAAATTGCAATCTGATTTTGACCTAATGCTAAAATGGTGTGAGAAAAATAATCTTTTGCTTAATCCTACCAAAAGTAAGGTGCTTTTGTTCCGCAGAGAAAAAACGACTGTCTTAAAACTTCAAGCAAGAGACTACTTGAAGAATACTGTTCAGTAAGTTTGTTTGTACGAAACCTGAATATTTTTCCACTATGCAGAGATTAGTATACAAGGAATACAAAAAAAAACTTAATTGAGTTTAGAAAGGCTGAATTAAATTTTCAGTCTTAGAAAGAAGAGAGGGATTTTCACACCGTAGATCAGAATAACTTAATTTATGCGCACAGCATGATTTCTTAAATACCTAAAGAATGAAGAATGTATTCTTGTGTGATGTTCTGATACTAACTGCTACATGGAAATACAGATAGCTTACATTCATTAAGCCAAAGAATGTTAAGACTGCTGTTGTAGATGTTGTTGATGCTGAGATGCTTATATGTGGTCACGAATATATACAATGCAGGGTGTGCGAGTTAATAAATGTATTTATCAAGATGAGGAGAGTTTCAGATAACTGGAAAAGGGCTGTCATCGTCCCAATAATCAAAAGAAAAGGATATAAAAATAACTGCAATAATAACAGAGGTATCAGATTACGAATTACAATAGGCGAAATATATTTAAAAACACTTATGCATATTTCAATGAAAATAAGATAATAAAATATCTGGGAAATCTGATTTGGATTTATGCAAAGAAGATCTTGTGTGGATCGGATTTTTAGCTCGAGACAGATCACATACAAAAGTTTCAAGGTAAACAAAGAGGTTCTCTGTGGATTTGTTGACCTGAAAAGAGCGTTTGATAAGGTAGATAGAAGTAAGCTTTAAGAAGTCCTGAAGGCGTATAGAGTAAATGAATGGCTCCTGAAAGTAATAAAAGCAATAAATGCAGGCAGAAAAGCGAGCGTAATGGTAAATGGCTTGGATAAGTGTTTAAGAATGGCTCTCTTCGATGAAGAAGACGTGAATCTCGGGACAGTAAAGGTGCGTGGGCTAGCGTTTGCAGATGACAAGATTTCTATGGCACAGACAATCAAAGGTTTACGAAGAATGTTTGGCAGACCGGATACTAGCAAAAACTAGGGCAAAATCAACAGCCGCGCTGTGACAAGAGCGACTTTGCAATTACTATTGCTATTTCCTAATTATTTTAATTTATATTTACTTAAAATAAACTATTTTAATACCGAAAACGTCATACAAACTTAAATTGTACAAGCTAACGTTGTAAATTAGTAAGTCATGCAAAGTATAGTGAGGTAATAAACAATGCTAAGAAACAAAAATAGTTGTTTGATCAATGTATGATTGTTTATATTTATCTTCTACTAAATGAATGCGAAAAAATTGCGGTTTTTCTTAAAATGTTAAAATTTTTATTTCCTGTTTAGTTATGAACAAATAATGAACAAACATTAGAAAATAATACATTTAGGCAATCCCTTTCTTTTCCGTGAATATGTTTTGCTGGAGGGTGCTAATATAAAAATGTGTGCAATTCTAAATTTT
Organism: Amphibolips quercusostensackenii; assembly: GCA_032357855.1. Classification (NCBI taxonomy): domain Eukaryota; kingdom Metazoa; phylum Arthropoda; class Insecta; order Hymenoptera; family Cynipidae; genus Amphibolips; species Amphibolips quercusostensackenii. The sequence continues at coordinate 11,510 of JAUELO010463834.1, forward strand.
TCTTTTACGCTTTGCAGTTAACTTATTGCTGTAATTAAAAAAAAAACTTTTACTAGTCATTTACAGACCTAGTCCTCTCACCTATTCCTAATTATTCTATTCTTTGTTTTTTTCTCTCGTGTAAGATAGCTGTTTTGTTTAAATTAATTTTTTTCTGAACATTGGGAAAACAAGCAAAAATAATTAGCTTAAAAAATACAATACTATTAAAAAAATTTGGTAGAGACTACACTGCCGGCGCTTGCATCGAAATATCTTGCCGGCGCCAGCAACGAACAATCTTGCCAGTTGTTTTTCACAAAAAAAGAAATACGAAATGAAAGCGAATTACATATACAAATATTTAAATATTTGAAAATATAATTTTGAGTGTCAAAACTGATAAAAACCATGTTTGTAAAAAGAAAAATAATCTATTCGCATTTTTTTGCATGAAAATACGGTGAGCGTATACCAATTATTTTCGTTTTGAATAGGCACTTCCTTAAAAAATAACCGATTATTTATTCAAATAACGAGAATTGCTTATAATTAGAATGAAAAATTACCGATTTCATTATTTGTTTGAATAAATTTTTTTTAAATAAACAATTACAAGAAAGAAGTATGGTCAGAAATTATTTTCACAAAAATATTTTTAAAAATGGATCATCGTCCCATGTGCCTAGTGCTATTGGTTGATCCTCAACATCGGTTACCTTGCTAGTTGACGTCACAGCCTAAAACACCTAACATTAATTTTGAATCAAACGCATTCTGCACTGTTCATGTAAAAAGCAGAAAG
>JAUELO010463847.1:0-12292 GCA_032357855.1 Amphibolips quercusostensackenii
TCAAGTAAAATGATGGAATATTCAACTGAATTATTTAAATTTTGAGTAAAAAAATTTAATTTTCAACCAAAAAAAAAAGAATTTACAAATAAATAAGTAGATTTGTAACCAAATAGTTTAATTTTCAACTAAAAAAGATCAATCTTCAGCCAAGAAATAATTTATAAAATAATAATAATTTTCAAATAAATAAGTGATTTTTCAACCAAACAGTTGAATCTTAAATTAAAAAATAATTTTCGACGTGAATTTTCAACCAAATAGTTGAATTTTCAACTAAAAAAGATCAATTTTCAGCCAAAAAAGAATTTTCAACAAAAATAGATACAATCTCAAAAAACAAAAATACATTTTAATCAATGACATGAATTTTCAACTAAAATGATGGAATATTCAACAGAATTATTTAAATTTTGAGTAAAAAAAATAATTTTCAAAAAAAAACAACAGAATTTCCAACCAGGCACAAAATAATTTTAAAAAAATAGTAATAATTTTTAAATGAATGAGTAAATTTTCAACCAAATAGTTGAATTTTCAATTAAAAAATAATTTTCGGCCAAAAAAGAATTTTTAGCAAAAATATATACAATTTCAAAAAAAAAAAAAATACATTTTAACCGACATGAATTTTCAAGTAAAATGATGGAATATTCAACTGAATTATTTAAATTTTGAGTAAAAAAATTTAATTTTCAACCAAAAAAAAAGAATTTACAAATAAATAAGTGAATTTTCAACTAAAAAAGATCAATTTTCAGCAACAAAAAAACAACAACAGACTTTTCAAATAAATAAATGAATTTTCAAAAAATAGTTGAATTTTTAACTGAAAAACATCGATCTTCAGCCAAAAAAGAATTTTCAAATCAATAAGTGAATTTCCAACCAAGTAGTTGAATTTTCAGTCAAAAAATTTCAATCAAATTTTCAACCAAATAGTTGAATTTTCAACTAAAAAAGATCAATTTTCAGACAAAAAAGAATTTTCAACAAAAATATATACAATTCCAAAAAAAAATACATTTTAACCAATGACGTTATTTTCAAATAAAATGATGGAATATTCAACTGAATTATTTAAACTTTGAATGAAAAAAAATTAATTTTCAACCCCCCAAAAAAAAAATTTACAAATAAATAAGTGAATTTCCAACCAAGTAGTTGAATTTTCAAAATATATATAATATATAATACTAATATGTTGAAAATTCTTCTTTTTTGGTTATATTCAACTGATTTTTATTTAAAATTACATTTTTTTAAGGTTTAAATATCAACTATTTTGAGAAAAAATTCATTTCTATGGCTTGAAAGTTTAACAGTCTTGTAGAAAATTCGCTTTCTTTTAACTGAAAAATAATTTTTTTCAACTAAAAATTGAATTGTCCGATTTTTGATTGAAAATTCATGCATTTTCTTTAAAATTTGTCTTCTTTGATAAAAAATTAATCCTATTGACTTAAAGTTAAACTATTTATTAGAAAATATATGTACTTTGTTAACGATTCGTTTTTTTGGTAGAATATCAATTTTTTTTTGCTTAAAATTGCAACTGCATGAATGAAAATTAATCTGTTTCAGTTGAGGATTCGAGTGTTTTGTTGAAAATTCGTTTTTTTTTATATATTCAAGTGTTTGTTATTTAAAATTAGAATATTTATTTGTTTAAATCGTCGATTCAAAGTGACATTTTTTTGATGTAGAAAAAGTAAGGCAAAAAAAATAAAATGCAGGAATAATTCTAGTTTTTCCTTATTATTGCAATGACTTCTAAAAACTTATGTTGCTCGAAGTAACAAAGCCTGCTTAAAATTTTCACAAAACTGTCTAGTTACTGTTTCAATAAAGTTGAAAATGTTAAATAATCGCGTTTTTATGTTAAACTTTTAAATTATTTACGGTGCCTATTTTTATAATAATTTTTTAATTAATTTATGGAGCCTTGAATGAAATTATATATTTTCGTTAAATAATTAGCAGTTTTCCACTCTCGAATTAGTAATATTCTACTGATTTTGCATTGACTTAATAATTACATTTTTAGCAAAAATGGAATGGTTACATTTTCAGTAAAAAAATTCATTTTAATGAAAAAAACGAATGATACCAAGAGTTACATTTTCAGTCAAAAATATGAATTTTTAACTAAATGATGAATCTTCATAAAAAATGAATTTTTCGCCAAATAGTGGAATTTTCAATCCAAAAGATGATTTTTCTACCAAAAAAGACAATGAATAAAATACACGAATTTTCAAATAAAGAAGATCAATTTTCAACCAAAAATAGAATGCTTTCATTTTCAGTTAGATAAATAAATTTTCAATAAAAAAAAAAATTTTCAACCAGAAACGAATACCTGAATCTTCAGTTAAATAAATTAATTTTTAATAATGAATCATCTAGAAAAAAAATTAACCAAATAGTTAAGAAATTTAATAAAAAAGTTCAATTTTTACAAAAAAGATCAATTATCCGTGAAATACATGAATTTTCAATTAAAAAAGATTAACTTTTGACAAAAAATGTAATCGTTTAAATTTCAGTAAAAAAAATTAATTTAAAACTTAAAAATATTTTTTAACAAAATTAAATTTTCAGCCAAAAAAATGAATTTTCTACAAAAAGAAACAAATGTTCAACAAAAATGCATGAATTTTCAATGAAAAAAGACAAATTTTCAACTAAAAATAAATGTAAAAGTATTCCATTTTTTGTTGAAAATTAGGATTCACAGGGAAAAATAATGTTGCAAAAAATTCATCTCTTTGGCTTGAAAATTTAACAGTCTTGTAGAAAACTCGTTTTTTCTAAAATTGAAAATTAATTTTTGAAACTGAAAATTAATTTTTGAAACTGAAAATTTAACTACACGATTTTTAGTTGAAAATTAAATTGTTTCAGTTAAGGATTCAAGTATTTGTATTTTTAATTAATTTTTTTTTTTAAACATAAACTATCACATTTTTCTTTGAAAATTAATCTTTTTAGGTCGAAAATTTAACTGTTTCCTACATGTTCATTTTTTTTATTGAAGATTCATCATTTTAGTTGAAAATTCTTCTTTCTAGCTTAGAAATTCTACAATTTGGTATATAATTAAACTATTTAGTTAACATTTTCAGAAATGAAAACAAATATAAACCAAAACTTGATCAAATAAAATTTGATTGAATTTTTTTGGTAGAATACTCAACTATTTGGTGAAAAATGTACATATTTTGTTGTAAATTCGTGTTTCTGGTAGAAAATTCAACTATCTGTTCCGTTATCCAACTATCCTTCCGTTAGGAAATTTACCTATTTTGTTAAAAATTTATGTATTTTGTTGAAAATTCCTCTGCTTTGGTTATATTAAACTTAGATTCAACATTTCGTTTTCTTGTTACTAAAATTTAATTTTTTTCACTGAAAATTTCACCATTTGATTTTTGGTTAAACAAAAATGATTTTTTTTTACTTCAAAATTCAACTATTTGGTTGAAAATTCATGTATTTTCTTTAAAATTTGTCTTTTTTTGACAAAAAAAATTAATCCTTTTGATTTAAAAATTGAAATATTTGCTAGAAAATATATGTATTTTGTTAAAAATACATTTTTTTTGTTAAAAATGCAACTGTACGGTTGAAAATTAATCTGTTTTAGTTGAGGATTAAAGTTTTTTGTTAAAAATTCGTCTATTTTGGTTATATTAAACTACTTTTTATTTAAAATTAAAATATTTTTTTGGTTTAAATATCATCTATTATACTTTTTGTTAAAAATTAGTAATTCAAGGTTGAAAATGTAACTGTTTTGTAAAAAATTCGTCTGTCTTGAAAATTCAACAACTAGGTAAAAAATTCAACAATTTTATGGAAAATTTATGCGATTAGTTAAGAATCCATTTTTTGGATTAAAAATTTAACTATTTGGTTGAAAATTCATGCATATTCTTCAAAAATCGTCATTTACGATAGAAAATTAATCCTCTTCCTTTAAAATTTAACTATCAGGTAGAAAACTAATTTTTTGGTTAAAATGTAATTCTATCGTTAAAAATTCATTTGTTTTATTTAAGGATTCAAATAATTCGTTGAAAATTCTTCTTTTTGGGCTATAAATAACTGTTTTTTTATTTTAAATTAAAATATTCTTTGGTTCAAATATCAAATATTACATTTTTTGTTGAAAATACAAGCTTATAAAAAATACAAGAACTTATCTTTTTAAATTGAAAATTCAACTTTATCGAAGGAGTTCAAAAATATTTTTCAAGACAAAGCAAAGAAATAGTAGCATAAACACAAAATTTTGATAAAAAAAATTGTTTTTTGAAAAATAAGAAGCCAAAATTCAAATCCTCGTAATTTTGCGGAAGATTTTTTTTTCTCAATTTGAGAAATTAGGTGTCACCTAATTTCCTGTCCTTGATTTAAAATGGATTCGATCCTATAGATTTTATTTTTCATTTAACGGCTAAAAATTCAAAATAAAAAAAATCCTAGTACATACCATTCGGCGGATTGCACCGCAGATGGCGTACATTTTGAAGGTGTCGGTCATCCTGCCTGTTTCGGGATCAACATCAGCCAAGGTCAGTTGGATGGATGCATGATCCTTGGCGTGGATAATGCGGTTGCTCGCAGAGCTAAAAATAAAACGAAAAAATAGACTCTTACAATCCAGTCTCCTCTTGAATAATTCAAATTAACAATTTAATTTACTAAAAATAGAAAAATTCAACATATAAATAAATTTTTGTGGGTAATGCGCGATAATGGTGCAAATATGGAGGACCTTTAATTAAAATTATTATTAAAATAATAAATAGTATAATAAATGGTAATAAATAACATCGATTTCATGTACTATTATTAACACTAAACCCACCTCATAATCAAACAACAATTTCATTTGTAATTATTAGAATTAGAAAATAAGATTACTAAAATACAAATCGAAGTTTAATTTGCTTTGGTTAATTGATCTAAAAAAAAGTAAATCTTCAAAATTTTTACAAAAAATGAATTATATTTTTTAAAATATTGTTTTTCATAAAACAGGGCGGCCGTAAAACGTCGTTTTAAAAATTTATTTAATTTTTCAGCCAAAAACGATGACTTCTCGATCACAAAAGATGAATTTTCAATCTATTGATGAATTTAAAACAAAAGAATTAAACCAAAAAAGTTCATTTTCTACAAAAAAAGGAGAAACGAATTTATTAAAAAATACATTTATTTTCAACTAAGAAATAAATTTTCAACCAAACAGATGAATTTTTTTCAGAAAAAAAAGGATTTTCAACCAAATTATTAAATTTTCAATAGTGAATGTTAATTTTGAACAAAAAGTTTAATTTTCAAACCTTGAAGATACATTTTATAAAAAAAAACGAATTTATAACAATATACATTAATTTTCAGCTGAAAAAAAATAAATTTTCAACCAAAAAGATGAATTTTCTACAAAAAAAAAAATGGATTTTCAACCAAATTCATAATTTTTAACCAAATAAATAATTTTTCAACCAAGAATTTGAATTTTTAAGATAAAAGTTCAATTTTCAATCACGAAGATTAATTTTCTACAAAAAAAAAAAAACGAATTAGTTAAATTTCAAATAAAATACATTAATTTTCAACTGAAAAAGATAAATTTTAAACCAAAAAGATGAATTTTCTAAAATAAAACGAATTTTCAACCAAATTCATAATTTTGCAACCAAATAGTTGAGTTTTTAACCAAGTAAATAAATTTTCAACCAATGAAGAGTAATTTTATTTAAAAAAAAAAAAATTTATAACAAAATACATTAATTTTCAACTAAAAAAGATAAATTTTGAGCCGAAAAGATGAATTTTTTACAAAAAAAAAAAACGGATTTTTAACCAAATTCAAAATTTTTAATCAAATAAATAAATTTTCAACCAAATGAATGATTTTCAATCAAAAATATAAATTTTCTACAATTAAAAATAAGGATGCTCAACATAATACATCATTTTTCAACTAAGAATGTGAATTTTAAACAAAAAAGTTCAATTTTCAAACCATGAAGATTAATTTTCTACAACAAAAAAAAAGCAGATTTTCAACGAAATTCATAATTTTGCAACAAAATACTTGAATTTTTAACCAAATAAATAAATTTTCAACAAAGAATGTGAATTTTGAACATAAAAGTTCAATTTTCAACCATGAAGATTAGTTTTCTAACGAAAAAAACGAATGTTTCATAAAATACATGAATTTTCAACTAAGCAAATCAATTTTCAACCAAAAATATGAATTTTCTATAATAAAAAATAAAAATTTTCAAAAAATACATCAGTTTTCAACCAAATAGTTGAAGTTTCAACCAAGAATGTGAATTTTGAACAAAAAAGTTCAATTTTCAAACCATGAAGATTAATTTTCTACAAAAAAAAAAAGTATTTTCAACAAAATTCATAATTTTGCAACCAAATAGCTGAATTTTAAACTAAATAAATAAATTTTCAACGAAGAATGTGGATTTTGAACATAAAAGTTCAATTTTTAGCCATAAGGATCCTACAAAATAAGAAAAAACGAATTTTTAATAAAATACATGAATTTTCAACTAAAAAAGATCAATTTTCAACCACAAAGATGAATTTTCTGCAAAAAAAAGGGATTTCCAACAAAACACATAATTTTTCAACCAAATAGTTGAATTTTCAACAAAATTAATGAATTTTCAACCAAGAATGTGGATTTTGAACAAAAAGTTCAATTTTCAAACCATGAAGATTAATTTTCTACAACAAAAAAAAAACGAATTTATAACAAAATAATTAATTTTCAACTAAAGAAGATAAGTTTTCTATATAAGAAAAACGGATTTTCAACTAAATAGTTGAATTTTTAACCAAATAGATCAATTTTCAAACCATGAAGATTAATTTTCTAACGAAAAATACGTTAAGGAAATAATTAAAATAAAAGAACAAATTTTCAGCAAATTTGAATTTTCAACGAATGCGAGGAACTTTCAATCATAAAAACAGATTTTTAACAAAATGCTTTAACTATAAACCAAATAATAGAATTTTCAATCAAGAAAATTAATTTTCTACAAAACAAAAAACAAATTTTTAATAAAATGCATGAACTCAACTAAAAATATGATACATTTTCAACCAAAAGAATAAATTTTCCCCTAAGATTATGAATCTTCAACAAAAAAAATTAATTTTTCACAGAAGAGTTAACTTTCAACCAAGTAGTTGAATTTTGTAGAAAAAATACGGATTACAAAATACATATAGTTTTAACTAAAAAAGATAAATTTTCAACCAGAGATGAATTTTTAATTAAAAAAAAAAAGAGGAAATTTCAAAGAAAAAGATTAGTCTTCTATCGAAAAATACAAGTTTTCAACTAAAAAGGATAATTTTTCAACCACAGATAAATTTTGAACTAGAATGATGAATTTAAGAACAAAAAGACGAATTTTTTTACCATAATGTTAAATTTTCTGCCAAAAAATATTAATCTTCTGCTACAGGGCGTCTACTCAAAGCCTAAAAAAAAATTTCATGACCAGTGGCCCACGAATTTAAATAATTAAAAACAATTTTTATTTTATCTTCCTATAATTCAAATTCAGTTAAATTTTCAGTTAAAAAAGTTCATTATCAACTAAGAAAACAAATTTTTTTTAACAAAATAGTTAAATTTTAAACAAAATACATAAATTTTCAAGTAAAAAAGATAAATTTTTACCCGAAAATTGAATAGTGAAATTTACAGTTAAAAAAATTAATTTTCAACGGAAAAAACGAATTTTCAACAAAACAGTTAAAGTTTTAATTGGAATAGTCAAATTTTCAATACAAAAAATTAATTTTCAACCAAAGGGATGAATTTTAAATAAAAATGATGAATCTTAAACCAAAAAATTAATTTTTCAACTAAGAAAGATTTTCCAGTCAAGAGAGAGAACAAATTTTAACCACTGTTCAATTTTTAAGCAAAAATTAATTTCTAACAGAGTACATTAATTTTCTACCGAAAAGGGTGAAATTTCAACCAAACATTTGAATTTTCAACTAAAAAGTTAAATTTTCAACTAAAAGTGGAATAGTTAAATTTTTAGTTAAAAAAGGTAATTATCAACCAAGATAAAGAAGAATTTCTACAAAACAGTTAAATTTGCAACCGAGGTGATAAATTTACAACTAGTGTTGAATTTTCAACAGAAATGGTTAAATTTTGAATAAAATATATGAATTTTCAACTACTTAAGATTAATTGTCAACCAAAAATTGAATCGTTACGTTTTTAGTTAAAAAAAAATAATTTTCAACAAAAAAAAAACGAATTTTCGACAAAATTGGTTAAATTTTAAATAAGATATATGAATTTTTAACTGAGAAAGATCAATTTTCAACCCAAAATTGAATAGTTAAGTTTTTAATTAAAAAAAAATAATTTTTAACAAAAAAGGTTAAATTTTAAATAAAATATATGAATTTTTAACTACAAAAGATGAATTTTCAACCCAAAATTGAATCGTTAAGTTTTTAGTTTAAAAAAAATAATTTAAAAAAAAACAAAAAAAAAAAAACGAATTTTCAGCAAAACAGTTAAATTTTCAACTAATACGATGAATCTTCAACAGAAATAGTTTAAATTTTAAACAAAATATATAAATTTTTAACTAGAGAAGATAAATTTTCACCCAAAAATTGAATAGTTTAATTTTCAGTTAAAAAAAATTAATTTTCAACCAAAAAAAAAACGAATTTTCAACAAAACAGTCATAGTTTTAATTGGAATAGTCAAATTTTCAATACAAAAAATTAATTTTCAAACCAAAGAGATGAAATTCAAATTAAAATAATAAATCTTAACACCAAAAATTAATTTTTAACAAAAGAGTAACTTTCAAGCAAGTAGTTCAAATTTTCATCCTAAAAGGTGAATTCTCAACGAAAAATGTAGTAATTAATATTTCAACCAAAAGAGGTCTTAGTTTTAAATATAAAACAGTAGAATTCAATAAAAAATGATAAATTTTCAACTAATATGTTGAATTTTTAGCAGAAATTGTTAAATTTTAAATAAAATGCATGCATTTTCAACTTAAAAAAAAATTCAAACAAAAATTAAAGTTACATTTTCAGTTTAAAAATTAATTTTCAACCAAAAAATCGAATTTTTAACAAACTAGTTAAATTATTAACTACTATGATGAATCTTCAACAGAAATAGTTATATTTTTAACAAATTGCAAGAACTTCCAACTAAAGAAGATAAATTTTTAGCCAAAAAACAAATACTTAAATTTTCAGTTAAAAAAAAAAATTCAACCGAAAAAAAAACGAACTTTTAACAAAATAGTTCAAGTTTCAACTGGAATTGTCAAATTTTCATTACAAAAATTTTATTTTTAATCCACAAAAAACAACTAATTTTCAATAAATAGATGAATTTTCAACCAAAGAGAAAAAGTTTCAATTAAAATAATGAATTTTAATCCTAAGAATTAATTTTTAACAAAAGAACTTTGAACCAAGAAGTTCAAATTTTTATCCAAAAAGATGAATTTTCAACAAAACACCTAATAGTTAATATTACAATCAAAAAGATCATAATTTATAATAAAAAATTTAAAAAAATAAATATTAACCAAGAAGAGTAATTTTTACCGATAAAGATGGCAGACCAAAAAATACACAAATTTTCAATCAAGTAGTTGAATTTCACGACTAAAAAAATGGAAGTTCCATTTTTAACTTTAAAAGAATTAATTTTTTATCCAGAAAAGGTTTAAATTCCGAAAAAAATAGTTAAATTATCAACCGAAAAATACGAATTTTCACCTAAAAAGGATCAATTTCAACCAAAATTGGAAAATAGACATTTTCAGTTTAAAAAAAATAAATAATTTTGAACCAACCTGATAAACCTTAAATGAAAAATTAATTTTTTAATAAGTCGTTCAACTTTTACCCAAGTAGTTGAATTTTCATTCAGAAAAAATTTATTTTATCAATCAATTAATTTAAAAAAATGCGTTTTTAACAAAGCAGTTTAACTTTCAACCAACAAGAGAAAATTTCAAATAAAATAAGGAAGCTTTAACTGGAATAGTTAAATTTTCATTTACAAAATTGATTTTCAACAATAAATAAAATAACTTATTTTTTTAAGAAAGTGGTTCAATTTTCAACTAAGGATTTTTAATAAAACAAGGTGAATGTTTAAACATAATAGTTGAATCCTTATCCACACAGGATTAATTTTCATTGAAACAGTTTCATTTTTAACCAAAAAAGATTAAATTTCTACCAAGAAATGAATTTTTAAACCGCAAAAACAAATTTCTAAAAACTTTAATTTTTAATAGTTGAATTTTTAACCAAATAGATGAATTTAAAAAAAAAGAAAAATGAATTTAAAAAAAACAGTTCAACTTTCAACCAAACACTTCAATTTTCTAAAAAACTAAAAACGATAAGTTTTAACAAAAAAATGTAAAAATTACGTTTTCAGTTTAAAAAATTAACTTTAAATAAAACAAACAAATTTAACAAAATTTCCTACAAATAATACACCAATTTTTAACGAAAAATGTATTTTCAATCAAGAAAATAAATGCTTAACGAAATAGGTTAATTTGCAACCAAATATATGAATTTTTGTATAAAAAAAAATATTTTCTGCAAAACTGTTGAATCTTACAGCCAAAAACAATAATTTTCTACGAAAAGACGAATTTTTAATCAAATAATTTCATCTTTAACAAAAGAGATAAATTTTTAACAGCGCAGTTGTATTTTTACCAAAAAAGGTCACTTTCGAATAAATTATTTTAATTTTTGATAAAACAGTTAATTTTTAACCAAACTGATGAATTTTCAACCATAAAAATTAATTTTTAATAAAAAGAGTCCAATTTTCAACCCATGAAGATTAATTTTCCACAAAAAAATTATTCATAAAATACATAAATTTTGAACTGAAAAAAGAAAAACTGTCAAACAAAGAAATTAATTTTCAACTTAAATAAAAAATCTTCAACAAAGAAAATAAGTTTTTAACGAAAGATATCAAATTTCAAAGAAGTAGTTGAATTTTGAACTAAGAAGTTTAATTTTCTATAGAAAGAAAAACAAATTTTAAATAAAATACATGACTTTTCACCTAAAAAAAATTGAATAGTTAAATTTTCAGTTTAAAAAAATTTATTTCCAACCGAAAAAATAAATTAACTAAGAAAATAAATGTTTAATTAAATAATAGTTAACTTTCAACCAAGTAGTTGAATTTTCCAGTAAAAGATGAATTTTCTCCAAAAAAAAAACGGAGTTTCAACAAATGGCATCAACTTTCCACCCACACACATTAATGTTCTACCGAAAAATACCAAGTTTTCAACTAAAATAATGCATTTTCAGTAAAAAAATTGAATTTTCAACCCGAAAATGTGATTTTTCAACAATAAAATGATTCTCCAAAATGCACTTTTTTTGCAAATTAGACACTAAAAAATAGGATTAAAGTTGAAAAAATATTAATACATTGCTTAATACGTTTGTTAAGAATTTAATGATTTTTAATTCCAAAAGAAAAACGTTTTTATCCGTTAATAATTGAAGGCTGTAGACATTTGTGAATACTAAATTACAGATTTGCACCACTTTTCGCGCGTTACATAGACTTCATAAAAGTTTCAACTAATTAATTTTGTTAAATCCACAAGACATTGTCATAAAATCGTTAAATGTTTTTAGTTTATTGTCAAGAATTTAGCACATGCAACATAACCTATCAAAATAATGACGTGCGTGACATTAGAAAACATTCGAGGCTTCTATTTAACTTTCAACGGATATCATTAACTTGAAATGACTAAAAAAATAATAAATAATCTTTCTAATCATTTCTATTTTATAATTAATTGCAAAAAACTGACAAAACTAAGGACCACGTGTTACTTACCATTTTCTTGGGCAGTAAAGATCGACCAGTTCACCAGCGTCGTTTTCCATTTTAGTCGGTTTTGCAACTAGAATTAAATATAAAGTATATTTGAATGTTGCGCTCGTGATTACAGGATTTTTATTTAATAAAAATTATACTAACGTTCTTGCTCGTGGAACTTCAATCCGGAAAAGAAGAAAAGAAAGATGGCAGTCGGCTTACTTTGCTTTCTTTACTTTTTTGCGCCTGCGCAATTAAATTCAAAATTCCAGTTATTAGGTATTTTCACTTTAACCACCAGCTAACTTCACTTCGTTAAGTGCTGAGGGTAAAACAATGGACCAAATGCAT
>JAUELO010463863.1:0-12289 GCA_032357855.1 Amphibolips quercusostensackenii
AAAATGCAAAAATGTCCCAAAAACTGGGTTTCTTCCATCATCGTTATTTCTCTTAAACACTTCAAAGTTTAAAGAAAAGTTCCATTGATTGAAAATATCTTGAAATTAACCATGGAACACTATGAAATTTTTCCGAAAAATTTTTGATTTATCGAAACATCAAAAATTTGAAATTTGCAAAAAATTTTTTTTTTAAATCTGAAAAAATTCAAGAATATTCTTTGACTAATTCTAAAACATTCTTATTCCTAGAAGATTGGTACCAGAGCCTATAGTTGATTCAAAAATTTCTAAAACCTAAAAACGGCTGAAAATAATTCGCATGAAGTTTGATTAATTATTTCCAAAAACTGTAGGCTCTGGTACAAATTTTCCAAGAATCAGAATGTCTTAGAATTAGTCAAAGAATATTCTTGAATTTTTTCAGATTTTAAAAAAATTTTTGCTTGCAAATTTCAAATTTTTGAATTTTTCGAAAAATCAAAATATTTTTCTTAAAAATCGGAAAAAAATTCATAGTATTCTATGGTTAATTTCAAGAAATTTTTAATAAATGAAACTTTTTTTGTTAATTTTCAAAGTTTTTAAGAAGAATAACGATGATGGAAAAAACCCAGTTTTCGGGACATTTTTGCATTTGTCCGACATTTTTTAAGAAAAAGCACATATATAAAAATTTTCTGTTAAAGTTTAAGAATGTTGTGCACTAATATTTAAAGAAATTTTAATATAATTATGCGTTTAATGTCTAAAAAAAAATTATAAAAATTAAAAATAAAACATTTTTCACTATTTTTGTATGCAGAAACCGCCATATTTGATTTTAAAGTCAAAATATTTGAATTAAGCGACGGATTCGAATTAAGCTCACCCAAAAACATGAGGAACAGTACTTTTGATCTATTTCTTGTTTTGTTATGCCCATAAATTTGGCGGTCAAACTCATGTTATAAAATTGATAGCTTTGGTCGTTAATAGGTTAAAAATACAATTAGGACGCATTTTTGGTAAACAATGAGAAACAATTTTTATTTGTGAACAAGCCAGATACAGATATCAGTAACCTGCATTGAAACAAAGTTTTCTTATTGAAGATTTAACTAAAAAAATCTTTTTCGTAATGCTTAACTTGCTTTGAATTTATACATAAAAAAATAAACCTACAAAGCTTCAAAAATATGCTACATTTAAAATTGTAATAAATTCTTAATAATTAAATTTTTAAAAATTCGGTTCTAAGTTTTGTAACTTTTAGTTATGATTCTAAAATAATTCGTGAATTTCAGAATATTTCTAACAGTGATATTATTAGTATGATAACGAGATCAATTATTCGTGTTTTTTAAAAGTATATGAAATTAAAAGAAAATTTATAAATAACAAGTAATGCTTGCATAAATTTAGCAAATATAATATTATATTATATATATTTAGTGAATAAATATTTTATTAATTTTAGGAAATGTGATCGTTAGTTACCTAAGGAAAACTTAAGAATAATTCAAATTTAATAATAACACTCAAATACGTGATTTTTTTAAAAATTAGTTTTTTTTTGGTAGAAATTAATCTTCTTGGTTACAAAATTTATCTTTTTGGTTTAAAATACAACTATTTCAGTTGAAAATTCATTGTTTTAGTTAAAAACTCATCACTTTGGCTGACATTTTTTTGTGGACAATTCATTTTTTTAACTCAAAAATAAATTTCTAAAACTTGTTTTTGTTAGTTCGCAATTCAAATATTTGCTTGCAATTTTTTTTTTTTAATGAAAATTCAACTATTTAGATAGCATTCAATTGAAAAATGATCTTTTATGGTAGAAAGTTAATCTTTTTCGTTAAAAATTCATTAATATTAATTTGAAAGTTAAAAATTTAAAGCGGCAAGTATAGAAACATAAAATAAAAATCGGTTTGTAATATTATTCCAATTTGTTTAAAAAATGGGGAATATTTGAGTAGCTCCGTACTATAAAAAAATTATACCTGGAAAAATTTAAGACACCTGGAAAAAAACTGAAAATGGCAGGGAATTTTTCTCTCAGGATTTGAATAGACAACCTAAATTTGCGATCGTTCAATTCAAAGCAATGCACTTTTTTCAGATTCAGTATTTTTTGAAATTTTCTGAATGCCATTTAGGATTTTTCAGTTTTTAAGGTTTTTAATTTTTAATCGCTTAGGAGTTACAATTTTTTAAGATTAAACACATCTAAATACAAATTTTGCAATTTGAAATAAACCAAAATTGTAAGCGATTTTCATTTAGAGTTTTTCTGCCCGAAGAAATTGCTATTTGTACAAAAAATTCGGTAAAAATACTCCCATTTTTAGGTTCCACTATTCGTACCGAAAAAATGAGGTTTTTTAAAAGCTACTGCTTCGGAATTGTTACAATTTTTAATATTTCATTATTAATTTTAAGCATCTTCATATAAAAAAGTTTTTAAATTAGATGAAGCTTTAAATTATCAATAAGGTGATGTCAAATTCTTCTGATACTTTAGAATGCTCAAAATAAATTACTTTTGTTAATAAATTTTATTTTTAAAATAATTGTTAATAATGCATTCAAATTTATAACCAAGTTTTAAGATAATTAGGACATTCACAAGTTATAGGAAATCTATCTTAAATTGTACATGATTAATTGATTTAAAAAGTAAAAAGCTAAACATTTTTTATTTTAATTTTTAGATGATTCGAAATCAGAAGATTTTTTTGTCCGGTATGCTGTATTTTTTTATTGAATAACGTAGTGTTTTAGTAAGGACACACATGAAAGAAATTATATAATAGAGTAAAATAGATTAAATGTGACAATCATTCTTGTTTTTCATTTTTAAAGAAAAAAATTTGTAAACACGTTATTTTGAAAGAAGAGACACAGCCTATTCACAAGTTTCACAATATTACCTACTGATTGAATCGATAATGTCGAAAATATTACAAGCAATCGCATGTTCTTCAAAATTTTTCTTCTGGTTATATTGTCCATTTTTATTACCATTTTTTAATAATATATACTACCGTGAATAAATTATTGAATTTTTATCAAGCAATTGATAGTTCTCCACTCTAAAATTATTGAATATTTTTACTGAACAAATAATTAATTTTCTAATAATACTCAGTGGCTATTTTTTCTCTGACTAAATTAGTCAAGTTTTGGTAGTACTGAGTGAAATTTCACTAATTTTTATTCTAGAAAGCAATATTATAAAACTATTATTTCTAAATGAGATTTCTTGACCAATTTAGCATTTTTGGGATAATAGAAGCATACACCTTTAAAATGTGTACGCCTACAAAAGCATATTTCTCAATATTTTCAGGGGATTTTAAGTTATTTAACGAAACTTTGTATTTTATTAAGAATATTCGTCATACAAGGTTTCGAAAGTGGAAAAATTGATGAACTTGTTTTTAAAAAATGTTGTCATGCTGATAAGGCCTTACATTTTCCTCTATTGGAATCTTTATTAAGGTCAACTGCGTAATTCGAATTACACACACTAGAAAAAACAAGGTTTCCAATTTACAGCATTGTTTTTTTTCTGATAAATACAAATTAAGATGAAAAATATTTCCTGTTTTTTTTTTTAATTCGTATTCGTATCATAAAGAGATCAAACTGTAGATAGATTTTCATACTTTATGGTTTTATTATTTTATTTAAATTTTAATTGTTTTAATATATTTCATTTTTAATTTGTCTGAGTTGTCTGGGAAAATTTCTAGTTTTTCAATAATTGATTAAAGTAGTACTTAATGATAACCACCTTTTATCTATTATATAAATAAATAACTAGAGTTATAATTTTTACCTCACAACAAAAAAAAGTTTGTGACTTATTTTTTTTTTTTAAAGTTCAATTAATTTAGGAAAATTATCTTGAAAAATTGTTTACAGATGTATAGAGCTTTATAAACTCTGAAAACTTCTATCTTTTTTTTTAATTTTAATTTTTGAGAACGTGTTTTTGCTATTCTGAAATTACTGTTTGCATTGGTTTCAGAATGGTGTTAGGATATTTGTGCACTAAGAAAAAAATAAAATCAGGCGTTTAGTATTTTTAATTGAGCTGAAATCAAACCGTGAATAGGAAAAAAATATATATGCATTAAAAAAAAGGGTCTAGTGATTTTATTCTTTCTGACCCTGTAACAGTTGTAATGCATACTATTAATAAAAACAAGAAATACATTAATAAAAATTTATAAACAAAAATAATAGCCTTACGTATAAGGAGATGAAGTAATATTTTTTGAAAACGGATTATTATTTAGTCGACAATGATTTATTTTATCATACTCCTGTATGTGCACATAACACATTGCAATTATTGAACAATTCAAAAATCATTGTCATATAATAGTTTAAAAAAAAATTTGCGTTATTTTTTATTATCATTGCCTGAGACAATTGTTAAGTACCCGGCAATTTATTATTGATTGTTAATGAAAGTTCTACTTAAACAAAAAGTTTTGAATAGCATATTAAAAAAATATAACTGTTCAAAATTTAATTCAAAATGTTTCTAGCAGCTTTTTAAAATAGTATACATATGGTAAATTTTGCTTTAGAAAAAATGTTTTTCATCTAATTTTGAAAAAAGTGTTAACCACCTCTGAACGCTTGAGTATATCCGAAATTAAAAAATAGATAAACAGATGTTGAACAACTTTTTCAATGTTAGCTCAAAAGTTTATAGTGTAAAAAAGAACAAAAATTTCAAAAAAATTATTTAAACAATTATTCACGGAAGTGATAAAATTATGGTATTTATGTTTTAACCGACGAAAAAATCCCCGTCTATTTCCCGGTTTTTTTTCGGTCCACAAAAACTTGTCATGGTCATTGCAATTGAGAAATTTAAACTCTGAAAGCTAAAATGTCTCCATTATTAGTAATTCAAACTAAACAGCAAATTGCAACACTAAGAGTGGAGCTCCTTTAAATATTAAACTTTAAATATTCAAGCTTAACAAAATTTTGATTTAAACATTTTTTATTTATTTTTTATTAATCCTGTAAAATAAAAAAACTTTCTTATAATCTTTTAGGTTTTTGTTCTTCAATTTAAGAAATCGTATGAAATGTTGTAAAATGTTTTGAAATATTTTCTTAGAATTAATTTTTTATAATAAAAAATCTAAAAAAAAAATTTCCTATAAATCTTAAGAAAAACGGTGTGTTTTCTTAAAACCCTTTAAAATTCTTAAGACCCTTGTTGAATTCTTTTTCGAGATCTTAAAATATCTAACTTAAAAATTAAATTTTTTTGAAATTAATCAATCTTTAGTTGTTATTTATAAATCAAAATGCAGAACTATTTCTTTGAAATTACGAAACCAGTTTTAAATGACATTCAGATTATTGAAATATCCATAATACTAGATATATAAAAATTATCGCCTATTTTTTAGTATTTTTTTATTATATAAATTTATAATTCTTTGGCTAATTTGTCTTTGAATTTTATTATAATTCTTCTTCTTGTTTTTATTACAATACCATTTTTTAAATAATATATAATATATAATATATAATATATAATATATAATATATAATAATATATCAGAGGCTTAATTGCTTTTATTATCTGATATGCTTTTTTTTAAATTCACAAATTCTGTATTTCAATGCTAATTAATTGACACGCATAAACTGAAAAGTTCCAATACTTCTCAATTTCAAAATTCCAAATTAAATGAAGTCAAACTGATATATTTCAAATTCTATGTTTAACAATATCAGAAATTTTCGATTAACTGAACAGTTTTAAAATTAGAAGATGGATTGTTTTTATTTTGAGTAGTTTCTAATTAATAATTGTTCAATTGTTAATTAGGAATTAAAATTCAGCACTTTCACTTGCAAATTAAAATATTTTCAATTGCAACAATTAATATTAAAACGTTAAAAGTTTAAATTTAGCACTTTGAAATTTGAGTGATCCAAGGCCTTTCATTTTGAACAGTTTAGTTTCAAATTGTTTAGTTTATACTATTTGAATTAAAATTGTCTGTTATATAAAACATTGAAATACATATTACCTAATATTAAATTTTTTTTTTTTTAGTTAAGAAATTTCAAATTCAGTCTATTACACCTGGAGTATTTTATGTTGAAATAAGATTGAAATGAGATTTAAATTAAATAGAAGCGTTTAATTATCAATCTATTAGTGTCAAGATATTTGAAAATAAAAAATAGTTTATAAATTTTTGATAGAACTTTTACATTTGTTCAAGTATTGAGGCTTTCGAATCAAAATAGTTAATTGCTTAACGTTTAAATCCATAAACTGTTTACTTTTAAACAGTTTGACAGTTGTCTTGTGAAATTAATTATTGTTCAATTTTTAACGCTTTTAGTTTTTTATTATTAAGATATTGAAACATTGTAAACTAGATAATTTCATAATGAGAAGAGTTTATTATTATGATATAAATTGAAAAAAGATAAAATTAAACTTATTTTTAATTGCATTACGTCATTTAATATAAAATTATTGTTGTTTTAAGTGATTGGATAGATTTTTCCTAACAAATTAAAAAAATTCCCAATAAAAAAAATAAATTTATTGTCATTTCCTGGTCCAGCGGCTACCTTGATAATTCTAAAAAATTCTTTAAAATCTTAATAAATTCTTTGGTATTTTTTAAAATACACTATATTCTTTAAATTTATTTAATATTTCTAAAATTTCTTGAATTTGTAAAATCTCGTACAACACCTTTATCTGTTCAATATCTTTTGAAACTCTTTTAAAAATGTAAAATCTTTGAGATCCTTTAAAACCCAATGAATACTCATAAAATCCGTAGAAATTTCTAGAAGTCGCTTCAAATTTTATTCTATTTCCTTTGCTATTTTGTTAGAAATTCGGCTCTTTGAATAAACTCAATTCTTTTTTATTTTAAATTCAAATATTTCTGAGTTTTTATATCAGGTATTATATTTTTTGTGAAGAATTCATCTTATTTGTTGAAAATTCAACTCCTAGGTTAAAAATTAAATTGCTATCTTCGAAATTGAGGATTATTTCAGCAATTAGCATTTTATTACCAAAATATAATTTGTAAACTTTTTCGCATGTTTAAAGAAATGAGAAAATGAAGTTATGGACCAAAACGTAGAATATCTCAGTTCACGAAATGTATAGATTTTGAAACTTTTAAAATAATAAATTTTTATTCTTAAGATTTGAGGTGAAATTAAAATTCAAAGAAAGTTAATATAAAAAAAGTATTATAAAAAATATTCAAGAGGATTTTATGATTTCCTAAAATTTCAGTAAAGAATGTACATGATAAAAAAAAAAATTTCAATTTTGTAAGACTAAAAAGTTTAAAAAAAAATGCAAATAAGCTTGAGAGATATTCAAAAGTTTAGAAATAATATAAAAATAATTTATTTAAAACAAGATTTTCTAAAAATTCTGAACTAGGCAAACAACTGTATTTTTTAATTTTTTTACACTATCAAAAAAAAATATATATACAAAAAATTCGCCATAACTTTGG
Organism: Amphibolips quercusostensackenii; assembly: GCA_032357855.1. Lineage (NCBI taxonomy): Eukaryota > Metazoa > Arthropoda > Insecta > Hymenoptera > Cynipidae > Amphibolips > Amphibolips quercusostensackenii. The sequence goes on from JAUELO010463863.1 coordinate 7,536, forward strand.
AACAAACAGAAATTATTTTTAAAAATTTTTTAATATTTGAATATTGAAGCCTAAAAGAGATCAAAAGATACACTAAAATTGTTTAAAAACATTTTAAGGAGGCTAACCCACAAATTTTGTTCCCTCAGATCAAACAATTCGATTAATTTAAGTGCTTTCACGTTGCCCCAAAGATATACTTATTTTACATTTACATGTGAAAAATGATAGTATACTTATAAAAAACAAACATAAAAAACATATACACTTGCATCTGGTAATAAATTAAATATAAATTCAATGTATTGTTGTAATTCAGAATTATTCTGCCTCTGCAGGAAGATTATATACATATATATCAAGAATATCTTCGCTGCAAAGATTTGCCACAAATAAAAACCTATCACTACAATTAACAAAGTCCATAAAATAAAAATCTGTTAAGTAATTCTAACTCATATCTAAATTTTAAAATTGAATTAATTGATCAAATTACAGACATTGTTACAATGCATTATTATATTATTATGATTATATTTTTTTTAAAGTTAAGAAAAATTTGTGACAAAGTTTTTATTTCTTTTCACGTTTTAATATATTGTCAGTGTCAGTTACCGCAGTTCTATTGGGAGTCAGTGATATTTTCATAGATGGCAGCTGCTACCAGTGGGACTCAGTTATTTCTTTTTAGTCAACAAATAAAAAATAACGGAATTCAAAACCGAAAAGGATCTACATTTCCGTTATTTTAATTATATATTTTTTATTGATTTTTAGTTGTTTTTATTTTCTCTTTTTGAAAGTCGAAAATTTTTTGGAAAAGTTTGAAAATTTTTTGGAAATCTCGCAAACTTTTGGAAATTTTTACAAATTGTGAAAATTTTGGAAAATTTTTTAAAAAGTTTAAATAATTTCGCAAATTTTGAAATTTTTACTTAATTTCCAAAGTTTTTAGAAATTTTTCAATAAGTTTGTAAATTAAAATTTTCCGAAATTTTTTTAAAGAATCAATTTTTTTGCAAAGTTCAGAAATTAATAAAATTTTTAGAAATTTAAGAAATTTTTAGAAGCTTGAGAATTTTTTAAATCGTTTAAAATTTTAGAAACTTCAAAAAAGTTTGAAAATTTTTGGAAACTGAAAAATTTTGTAAATTTTTGTAAATTTTCTAATTTTGAAATTTTTTAAAAATTAAAAATTTTTTTTTTTCATTTTTTGAAAAGTTCGAGAATTATTAAAAATTTTAGAAATTTAAAAATTTCTGGAAATTTTGAGTAATTTTGGAAATTTTTTTATGGTTTAAAAATAATTGAAATTTCAAACATTTTCTGAAATTTTTAAAGCTTTTGGAAATTTTTTAAAAAGTTTAAATTTTTTGAAATTTTTGTAAACTAAAAAATTTCGGGAATTTTTGTAAATTTTGTAATTTCCAAATTTTTTGCTAGTTTTAAAATTTTTTGAAAAGTTCGGAAATTATTAAAATTTTCAGAAATTTAAGAAAAAATTTTGAAAATTTTTGGAATTTTTGGAAATTTTTAGCAATTTTGTAAATTTTTTGATGGTTTGGAAAGTATTGAAATTTTGAAAATTTTTTCAGATTTTGAAATTTTTTGGAAATTGGAAAATTTTTTGTCAAATTTTTTTAAAAAGTTTGTAAATTAATCAAATTTTTTGAAATTTTTACAAATTGTGAAAATTTTGGAAAATTATTCAAAAAGTTTGAATAATTTTGCAAATTTTGAAATTTTTTTTAAATTTCTAAAGTTTTTAGAAATTTTGTGATAAGTTTGTAAATTAAAATTTTCGGAAATTTTTTGAAAGTATCATTTTTTTGCAGTTTAGAAATTAATAAAATTTTTGGAAATTCAAAAAATTTTTAGAATCTTAAAAATTTTTCAAATCATTTCAAATTTTAGAAACTAAAAAAGTTTGACAAATGTTGGAAACTAAAAAATTTTGTAAATTTTTGTAAATTTTGTAATTTTGAAACTTTTTGTCAAAATTTGGAATTTTTTGAGTTTTAAAATTTTTTGAAAAGTTCGAAAATTATTTAAATTTTTAGAAATTTAAAAAAAATTTTGAAATTTCTGGAAATTTTGAGTAATTTTGGAAATTTTTTTAGGGTTTGAAAATAATTGAAATTTCGAACATTTTCTGAAATTTTTAAAGCTTCTGGAAATTTTTTGAAAATTTAAAATTGTTTTGAAAAGTTAGGAAATTATTAAAAAATTTTAGAATTAAATAAAAATTTTTAAACTTTGGAATTTTTAGAAATATAATTTTTTTATAGTTTGAAAATTATTAAAATTTTCGAAAAATTTTAAATTTTGGAAACTTCTGAAAAATTTTTAAAAGTTTGAAAATTTTTTTATCAATAAAATTGTTGGAAATTTTCAAAAACTGAATATTTTTTAAACTTTTAGGAATTAACAATTTTTTTAAGCTTAAAATTTTTTTAAAAAGTTTGGAAATTAATGAAATTTTTGGAAATTTTTACAAATTGTGAAAATTTTTTAAAATTTTTTAAAGAGTGAACAATTTCGCAAATTTTGAAAATTGTTGGAAATTTACCAAACTTTTAGAAATTTTCTGAAAAACTTGTAAATTATTAAAATTTTCGGAAATTTTTACAAATTGTGACAAATTTTGGAATTTTTTTGAAAAGTTTGTAAATTATTAAAATTTTTGAAAATTAAAAAAAAATTTTACAAAAATTTAAAAATTTTTCAAAATTTAAAAACATTTTGAAATTCTTTAAAAATTTTTAACGTTTTTTCATGCCTTTCCAAGGCAATACATAGTTCTTTAACTACTATGCCTCTTCAGTTTTTTTAGCCTTTAGCTCTCCAACTGATTCGTTGCAAAAATTGAAAGTGGCAAATTGAAAGTCGAACTTTTAGCAGGCTTGTGAAAAAAAGTATATATGCCAAGAGATAATGCGTTTCTTGATTCGTGTGATTGCTGCCCTCGCTTCGTTCGGATGGCAATCTTCACACTCGTCGGAAATTACTGTATTTCTCCCCTTGCTAAGTAAACTACTATATATGAATGAAATATATAAATTAATAAAAAATTTTAATTACTGTGGATGGTACTCTGGCAAATTTGGAGCACAGCGCTATCAACATTACTCTAATACAGATTGACATAAATAAATAAAAACAGTTGAAAAATACGACGTAAATCTAAACCCGTCCGTCTTTAACGTAAATGGTGCAATGGTTGGCTGTCATCTGAATCCTACTGGAACCAGATGCTGAAAGTCTATGCAGAGCAACAATATTGTAAAAAAAATACCTTACCGCAAGAAATAATTTTTTCCCATCACACCTATAATTAAATCTAGTTTCTCTTACATTAATGTTTCACTGCGTAGACAAAATCTCTAACAAAAATAATTTTCAAAAGAATTTCTTAATTTCATAAATTCGCAATTCTGTCGCAAATAAAAATTATTTAAACAAAATTTTAAGGCATTTATAGTTTCAAGCTTTGTATAATAATATTTTTTCACCGCAAATCAAAAATTATGTCCAGTATTTGTAGAATTATTTTCTTATCGAGATAAGAAAATTTTCAAACCAGAATGGGTTTGATAAATTTTGCCGTAAGTAACGTAGATGCTTCTGAAAATATAAATCCAGAGAATGCTTCACAAAAAGTAGGCATAATGTTTTAGAAAAATTTGTAGAGCAAACATCATTTTTAATGGTGACATTTAACTACAAGAGTGGAACTTTTTCTACTAATCATAATATTTTATATACTTTTTTTTAACATTTTACAGAAACTTTGAAATAAAAATTGGTGTATAATTTTTTAATCTTATAAAAACGTTTTTAACGCATATCAATTGTAAGAAATAGAATAAAAAACAGTAAAACAATATTTGTATACTTTCTATAAATGAAGCAAACTAAAATTTATTTCGCAAAGAAAAAAATATTTCTCCCTGAATATTATACCAACAAGTTTTTTTGTTTCAGTCGTACAATTTTACCATGTTGCACTTGCAATTTTTTCCTCCATGGGGATATAATTTTTAAATATAGATTACTTTAATTAATTTCATGAATCTTTATTCACCGTTTAAACGTATTGTGTGTGTGTGTGTGCGTTTGTGTGTGTAAAAGTGAACTGTGTACTGTGTACTTGGAATGAAATAAAATAACAATTACCTTGCTACTATTTTTTATTCATTGAACATTTGTAGGTGCCAATTTTTTCTCACATATTAATAACATATATTTCACACACTTGACTACAATTATAACAACCTGATCATGCTAACGTATGTTTCCTCTATAATCTACCTATAAAAAATAAAAATAAATCCTCCAACTGAAATATTGCTTTTCATATTAGATGAACTGTCTGTATAAGTTTAAGTGATAATCTACTTCATGCTTACTGAAAGCATATTCATACTTACATTGTATTAAGCATGTGACTCATAAACAAATACGAAATTTAACTTTTATGAGCTGTGATGTCCCTAATCGGAGTAGGCTTCCTAACCATTCGAAATAGTAGATAATATGTTAATCTGTAACATCTTCTTTATTACAGATGCTATTATTATCAATATTTATCCTTGTCTTCTTCATTATAAAAGTTGTGTTGTAGGCTTTTTCGAAACTGTTTTAGTTACGTAAATTAGTGTTAACATACTTATTTTTTATTTAGACAGTAGGCGTTGATGTTTAGACCAATATAATCGTTTTATAAATATAAATTTGAAAACAAAACCTTACTTCTGTTTTAATGTATGCAACCG
>JAUELO010463876.1:0-12289 GCA_032357855.1 Amphibolips quercusostensackenii
CTCATTGTTCAAACTAAAATAGCCAATAATCCTTGTTCAAAACTAAAATAGCCAATAATCCTTGTTCAAAAAGATTCTTTCAAGGGGTTGCGACTCTTAACCCGCAAAAAGCCAAATACGATTATGTCTGCGTACCAACCTCTGTTCTTAAATTTTTAACTTTTCTGAGACTTATGAAGAGCTTAGTATAAAACAAATAAGAAGAAAACTTTTTACCTTACCAACTTTGGCTATTGCTCAGCGGGTTCAAACATTAAGCAAAATCAGTTTAGATAACATAAAAGAGTCTAAGGAAATTATTCAGATTGACATACCAGATAGGATAAAATCTTCGAAAATAAATCGCTTTTAACCCGTTCTACAAATACCGTTCTTTAAAGAATGCCCGTTTCTGTGCGTTGCAACATTCTTAAAAAGTTACTTAGTGGCTACGAAAAATATTCCTCGGATAGAAGAAAAAAGACTTATCGTTACTTTTAAGTAACCTCATCGTGCAGAAACGTTGCAAACGATTAGCCGTTGAATTAAGAAGTCTCATACAAGTGTCTTCACAGCTCACAGTACAAGACACGCCTTAACCTTAGCTGCTCTAAGAAACGGCATTAAAGTTGAAACTATTAGAAAAGCAGCTACTTGGAGCCGAAACTCTCAGGTTTTTGCTTCTTTTTATAATCGAACATTGTCTCCAAATTCAAATTTCGCATCTGTTGTATTCAATGCAACGTAAGCATAGAATTCTTGCAAGCTATCGAGTATAATAATGAAAAAATTTGTTGTTTGTGTTGCACAAATCATGTGTTACTTCTGAATGAAAATACGGAACTCGCAACAGCGAATATTCTTCAACAACTACAATATTTGACCTAGAAGACAAGATGACGTAGCATAATTGAAAAATCAAACGAAATTACCTGTGAGTGAAGTTCGATTTTAATTATATGAGTCGTCTCGTCCAAATAGGTCAAACCCGCCCACTTAAATTTTCCCACCCTTAATTTTTGTTGCAAGTTATGAACTTTAAAGTAATAAATTAAGCAACGAGTGAGAAGCAGCATGACACCTGATAGAGAAAGAGAAAAGATTCTTTTTTTGCCGCGAGCTTTAAAATCTGTGGATTAGTCCGAGCAACTAACGTTACTACAATATTTGACCTATTCTGGCGAGACGACTCATATAATTGAGATCGAACTTCACTCACAGGTAAGTTCATTTAATTTGTCTATTTTTGATGAAATAATTAAATTTTCAATAAAAAAAAAGATTTTTTTTAGCAAGAAGAATAATTTTCTACCAAAAAACATGATTTTTATTTTTAAAAAACATCAATTTAGAAAAAAACTGTTTGATTTTAACGCCAAAAGAACGAATTTTGTACAAAATGGTAGAATGTCCGACCTAAGAATATGACTTAAAAAAATTATGATTATTTAAAGTAGCTGTGCTGATTAAGAAGCAGTGCTGATGCCTTCTTATAGGGGAATCATCAGTGGTTTTAAAAATAATAGACAAACTTAAGTTTTCATAATAATAAATTCAAGAAAAGAAATTTACAAAAAATGCAAAATGACGAAATAATAAATTTTTTTTTAATACAATGACAAATCAGGCAATTCAAATTTTGTATTTGAAATGGTAATTTTTCGAAATAGAAGAGGGAAGAGAAATTTCGTCATACCCTATCCTTCTTCCAGCTTTATAATTTTCTTTAAAAAATTATTAGAATGATATCATTTAGAAATTTATGATCAAACAATCTTTTTTATTCATGCATTATTTTTAATTTATGCTCAGCAAAAAAGTTTTTCTGTTTGCAGCAGATGTTTTAAAAATTATGAATGACCATAACTTTGTTACTCTTCGACAAAATATAATAATATAATAGGTCAATCAAACTTCCATAACTTCCTTGCTCTTTAATAAAATATACAAATATTATAAATCAATCGATTCATCTCGATTCCAGTAATCTATTATGTTCTTGCATCAACTTGAAATTATTTTAGAGAAAAAAGTTGTACTATAAAAACCGTATTTTTAAATATTATGCATTACCATAACCTTTTTACTCTTCAACAAATATTATAATATTATAGGTCAATCGATTCGTCTCGTACCAAGGAATCTTTTATGTTCTTACATCAACTTTAAATTATGCAGATGAAAAAATTTTTAGCATAAATATTAATTTTTGATATAATATAAATGACCATAACTTCATTACATTTTAATAAAATATATAAATATTTAGGTCAATCAATTCGTCTTGAATTGAGGAATCCTTTTTATTGTTGTATCAATTTTGAATTATGTTAAGGAAAAAAGTTTTACTATAAAAAACCGTATTTTCAAATATTATGCATTACCATATCTTTCTTACACCTTGATAAAATGTATAAACACCATTGGTCAATTGCTTCGTATCAAATCAACACATCTTTTCCATTTTCTTATCAACTCTAAATTATGCAGATCAGAAAATTTTTATTATGAAAATTGATTCTTAATATAACATAAATAACCATAACTTCATTACTCTTTGATGAAATATATTCATATTATAGGTCAATCGATTCGTCTTAAACCAAGGAGTTTTTTATATTCTTGCATCAATTTCAAATTATGTTAATAAACAAATTTTTGCTATGAAAAACCGTATTTTTAAATATTAAACGTTACCATAGCTTTTTTAATTTTTAATGAAGTGTATTAACATTATAAGTCAATCTGTTTGTTTCGAATTAAGACATCTTTCTTAGTCAAACATCAACTTCAGATTATGACAATGAAATAATTTTTAATATGAATATTGATTTTTGATATTATATCAAGGACCATAACTTCCTTACTCTTTAATAAAATATACTAATATTATAAGTTAATCGAATTCTGTTACATCCTATCCCTTTCCCAGCTTTATGATTTTCTTAAAAAAATTATCAGAATGATATCATTTGAGAATTTATGGTCAAAAAATATTTTTTATTTATGCATCACCTTTGATTTATGATGATGAAAAAAGTTTTTTTGTTTGCAGCAGATGTTTCAAATATTACGAATGACCATAACTATGTTACTCTTCGACAAAATATAATAATATTATAGGTCAATAAAACTTCTATAACTTTTATAATCTGTAATAAAATATACAAATATTATAAGTCAATTGATTTACCTTGATCTAAGAAATCTTTTATATTTTTGGATTAACTTCAAATTATTTTAGAAAAAAAAGTTTTACTTTAAGACCGTATTTTCAAATATTATGCATTACCGTAACCTTCTTACTCTTTAACAAAAAGTTATAACATTATAGGTCAATCAATTCGTCTTTGAGCAACACATCTTTTCTATTCACATATCAAATTCAGATTATGAAAATGAAAAATTTTTTACTATGAAAATCGATTTTCAATATAATTTAAATGACCATAACTTAATTACTGTTTGATAAAATATTATAATATTATAGGTCAATCGATTTGTCTCGTACCAAGGAATCTTTTATATTTTTGCATCAGTCTTAAATTATATTAAGGAAAAAAGTTTTACTATGAAAAACCGTATTTTCAAATAATATGCATTACCATATCTTTCTTACTCTCCCATTAAATGTATCAACATTATAGGTCAATCGATTTTTCTTGAATAAGCACATTTTTTCTGTTCTTACATCAACTTTAAATTATGCAGATGAATAAATTTTTAGCATAAATATTGATTTTTGATATAATATAAATGACCATCACTTCATTACTTTTTAATAAAATATATAAATATTCAGGTTAACTAATTCGTTTTAAATTTAAGGAATCCTTTTTATTGTTGTATTAATTTTAAATTATGTTGAGGAAAAAAGTTTTACTATAAAAAACCGTATTTTCAAATATTATGCATTACCATATCTTTCTTACTCTTTAATAAAATGTATTAACACCATAGGTCCATTGATTCGTCTAAAATAAACACATCTTTCCCATTTTCTTATGAACTCTAAATGACCATAACTTCATTACTCTTTGATAAAATATATTAATATTATAGGTCAATCGATTCGTCTTAAACCAAGGAGTTTTTTTATATCCTTGCATCAATTTTAAATTATGTTAATTAACAAATTTCTGCTATGAAAAACCGTATTTTTAAATATTGAACGTTACCATAGCTTTTTTACCCTTTAATGGAATGTATCAATATTATAGTTTAATCGATTTGTTTAAAATCAATACATCTTTCCTATTCACACATTAACATCAGATTATGAGAATAAGAAATTTTTAATATGAATATTGATTTTCAATATTATATAAAGGATCATAACTTCCTTACTCTTTAATAAAATATACTAATATCATAAGTCAATCAATTTGCCTCGAACCAAGGAATCTTTTATATTCTTGCGTCAATATTAGATTATAATAATGAAAAAAGTTTTACTATGCAAAAGCGATTTTTGAAAAATGATAAAGTGCTACAAAAAATGCAATAAATATTTCTAGAAATCCTTCATTCAGTTTTAAGATATTAGCAATGGAAATGAGTCCTCCATCAATTTGTCTGCAACAGTTTACAAGTTCTCGTGTTTACGAAAAATTGTGACATCCACACACACGCACATCCACACCCTTACACAAATCGACACATCCACACTCACTCATCCACACAGAAATACGGACGATTGCCTAGAACATTTTATTAGACATTTTCAAATTAAGAAACTTTTAATTGAATGATTTAAAAATTTTTCGAAAGTGTTAGCTTACAAGGTTCCTTTATAAGGAAGCAAAAGAAAACGAATTTTCAACAAAATAGTTTAATTTTTGAGAAAAGAAAAGAGTTTTCAGCTTACATAATAAATTTAAAAAATAAAGTCTCAGCTTAAAGATAAGTTTTAAACCCGGGAGGTTAATTTATAAGGGTCTAAGCTATGAACATTCACAGAATCCATTTTGTTGATGTTCTTTTCCTAGTGATTTTGGTTGAAAATTTTTACCGGACGTGCATTACGGTAAACATTTTTTCTTTAAATTTTGCATATTTCGATACTTACGTAAAGTTTTTAATTACCCCCCCCCCCTCCTACCCCTTGTAACGACAGTGCAAGGATTTACCGGACCCCCTTCCCGTCGCTCGTCCTTACGTAATTAATAGGCAGCCTTAAAGTAGTTTAACTTCAATAAAGTAGATGCATTTCTGACCGAAAAATATGACTTTTCACCAAAATAGATGCATTTTCCTTTAAGTAATGAAATTTTCAACCAAATACTACAATTATTAAATAGACGATACTATTTGCATGACAAAAATATAATAGTAGACTTTTGAACCAGAAGTAGTTGATTTCTTTTATTGAGTTCTATTAATCTAGTTTGCAATTTAAGCGAAAAATACAAGAAAAAAGGAGAAAGAGTTTGCTTCCTAAATAAAGAGAAAAAATAATTCTCTAAAATTTATCATCAGGAAGCGTACTAATGTGATATAAGTCATCGCGAAATTCCTGATTTGCATGAAACTGAAGCAAATGTACATAAAATTATTGATATGTTATATTATGATATTCACCAATTGAATTGAAGATAACGGCAAAATATAAGACCAGAGTGTGGACAAACTGCATTTTCTCTGATTAAAGCATGAACAGATAGTTTTTAAAATAAATAATTTAATTGAAAATGTAATTTATGAATAAACTATTGCCATGTTAGCTTATATAATGTACACTGTTGTCGTTATCTCTTCGATTCGAATCGTCAAGATCGCTTTTCTGAAATAATAACATTTGATAAGAGCCAGTTTCAGGCAGAAAAATCCGGTTACAAACTCAATTAAAACGAATCTTTTAACAGAAAAGAATAAAATCTAATCATATGCACGTACATTTTTTAAGCCAAAGAGACGAATTTTTTTATAAAACATTTTAAAGATGACTTTTCTACCAGAAAAGTTGAATTTCCTACTCTTTCTGTCTTTAGGTGAAATTTCAACTATTTTGTCAAAAATTTATCTTGTTTATTGAATTTAAATGTTGTTAATCTTAAATAACAATTTATTATGGCTGAAATATCAACTATTACAATTTTCTTAGAGAATTCATATAGTTACGTCAAAGAAGCACCTACTTGGTTGAAAGCTGAACTACGTAATATTTTACATTTTTGATACAGCGGAAGGGACTTTAACAAAAGCTGCGTGTCCAATTTGATACAGAACAAAATTCACGGTTCGAAAATATTTTTTGTGCTCATTGAAATAAAAAAATTCGAGCATCAAAAAAAGAATAAGGTCTGGCAGAAGGAGACCTGTACCTGACACAAAGAGAAAGCTCGGTATGTGGAGGAGACCCGGCAGAAGAATAAGGCCTGTCTCTTTTGACATTACAATTTTTTTAATTAAAGTTCATAAAATTTTTCATTTAAAATTTTTTTAATCACTTACTGAATAATTTCCACTTATAAAATATATAGCCTAAACCACTTTAAATTCAAAAAATTTCAAATTAAGGAAATGGTCGTGCCAAAAATCAGGTTTTTGGAAAAAAATTTTCTTATGATTTTATAAACCGAAATATTATTAGTTATGTCTTATGCAATAAAAAACAATATTCTTATGAAAACAGCACAAAACTTGCAGTTAAATAATTTTCTTAAACAATACTTTTGGAAAAACAATAGAAATGAAAAAGTCAAGCAATCAAACAAGAATAAGGTCTGGCAGGAGGAGACCTAGATCAATCATAACCAAAAATATAGTATACATATATTTATATATCTTTTTTTTTAATAAAAAATACGACGTCAATCAAAGTTGTTGAATTTTCAAACTAAAGAGATGCTATACTACTTTTTCTTAGTAGAAAATTTATCATTTCAATTAAAAGTCTATATTTTTTATGAAAAATGCAACTGTTTCATAGGAAATTTGTCTTTTTTGCGTTAAGAATCATCTATTTAGTATAAAAATTTAAGTATTTGGTAAAAACTTACGTGTTTAGTTGAAAAATAATATATTCAAAAACTTAATCATTATTTTAAAATTTAAATCTTTCGTTATGTCTAGATTTTTCGATCAAACATAAACATTTTTTTTAATTCAACAGTGATCAATATAATTCGTCTTTTTGTTTTAAAAAAATCAACAGAAAGATCTATAAATCTAGTTATTACTACTTTTTGATAAAACGAATGTGCGCGAAAGAAGGTATGTAAAAAAGAAAATTAGTTATTCATTTAAAAAAATTGTTTTGTTGACATTTTGTAGGGTAATTAAAATAAAATTACGATAGAGAATAATATTTGTACTTTATTTTACAAATTGTGGATGAGCAGTCTTAGTCTCAGATACAGAAATTAATAACACATTTGTGGAATATAATAGAGTTCAACATATCATAGACAATTTCGCATTTTGGATACAGTAGGCGGAACTTTAACAAAAGCTGCATGTCCAATTTATCAGAGAAAAATATGCACATTTCGGAAAAATTTTTGTTCTCACTAAAATGAAAAAATTCAAGCATTTAAAGAATAATGAGGTCTGGCAGGAGGAGACCTGGACCTGACACGAAGAGAAGACATGGTAGGTAAAGGAGATCAGGCAGATGAATGAGATCTGTAACTTTTGACTTTAAAACTTTTGGAATTTAGGCTTGAAAAATTTGTTATTGAGAAATTTTTAATTTAATCGCTACATAATTAATAATAGTTTTATATATATCTTACTACTTTGCACCGAAAAAATTTAAAATAAAGGTAATGGTCGTAACGAAATCAAATTCGTAAAAAAAAAAATTTTTAGGAACTTACGAATTATAATATTATAAGTTTTTTTACGATGAAAAAAAAATTCCCTACAACTTTACAAAAATAAAAAATAACCTATTAATATTCAACCATTTAAAAAAAATTGATAAAAAATTATAGCTAGAGAAGATTTAATTGCAAAATACGGTTTTAAAATAAGTACCTTTTTTAAATAAAAAAAAATTTGTTTGAAAATAATTTTTGTTTCGGATTATAGTTTTTGTAAGTTTTACTTTTTCTAAATTTAATTTTAAACAATGTTTTTCATTTAAAATTGCATCAGCAATATCGTTTTTAAAACATTTTCATTCAAAAATTTTAAGTTTTAGTTATCTGGCAAATAATCATTTTATGTATTTATTTCTTTAAAACATATTTTCTGTAAATATAGTTAAAAATGGAATTTTTTTTAGGCTGAAATTAGCCTAGAAAAAATTTTATTTCAAACTAGAGACTGTCGAGTTGTAGAGAATATCTTCCCCGAAAACGCCATTATTTTTTCAAATTTAATAAATCTTCAAAAATTGTTAAGAAGCGACAGTAAAAAATCCGTCTACTAAAAAGTTTGTAAAAAGTAATGATTTATGTACGTTTGATATTTTTTTCTTTAAAAATAATCTTTTTATTTCAAATTATTGTTTCTTAGTATAATAAACTTTTTTTTTGATAATGTTTTTTGCTTGAAATGATATCCTCGGTAATATTATTTTGATTCTTAAAATCATAGAAAAATTATTTTTTTTAGAGATCTGATTCTTGTCACGACAAGAATCTCAAGTCTTTAAAATTTAATTTTCAAATACTTTAAATTGATAATGTCTGAATTTCAGGTCAGAAATAAATTTCCGGTCATTTTCAGGTTTTCCCGGTTGAGCGGCCTTCCTTAAAAAATAGTTCAAAGTTACGAAATTATGTTTTTTAAACAAACGCATTTTTACTTAACGTTGTGAAGAATTGTGGTTTACATGAAATATTCTGAAACTTTTTGATATCGTGTGTTGGTTGCTTAGTGGGCAATCCGCTATTTCTTGTGGTGTCAATTCTTCAACTTCGCCGCTGTTTATATTTATCTTTGCCCGTTTTAACTGAGGTGTAGGTTTATATATTCCACGAAGACTTGTTTGTCCGCTTGATAAAAATTTCTCTAATATCGCACAGACGTCACCATTGGGCGTTGACAATACAATTTGTTCTTCCGTTGGCATATGCTTAGGGGCATAATTTGCGGCTCTTATTCGAATTGGTTTATTTGGAGGAAAAACGTACCTTCGAAGTTCGAATATTTGCTTTGAATTTCTATGGGGAACAAGCCGAATAAATCTAAGTTCATCAAATTTATATCCAAGAACGCGAGGAAAAATGTGCCTAACAGCAGGATACGTGAACCTAACACGAAGTGAAGTCTCAGTAGGTGGTGGAGGCACGCCTGAGGAATGAAGTCTGGCAGAAGGAGACCTGGACCTGTCACGAATAATAAGGTCGGTAGAAGGAGACTCGGCAGAAGAACGAGGTCTGTCAGGAGGAGACCTACACCTGACACGAGAAGTAGACTCGGCAGGTGAAGGAGACCTGTCAGAAGAACGAGGTCTGTCAGCAGAAGAAGAAGGTCCACAAGGAGGACCACTGGTGTTAGGGTTTCCAATAGGGAAACACCTAGACTGTAAACTTAATTCTGCAATAAGAAATAAAGGATTAAATATATTTTTAATACGCAATTATATAATAGCATGTTATGAAATGTAAATGTGGTTGTGATTAAGAAACCGGATTCTATAAGCTCCTATTATTTTTCTCGCGCTGAATTTCTTTGGCCACTGAAATATTCAAACAAACTTTTAATTTGAATTTATAAAATATATAATTTTATAGCAAATTTTGTTGCGCTTTTTTCTTTAAACAAAAAAATGCAGCTTTTATAAGAAAAACCTTCAAAATAAAAAGTTGTTTATTAAGGTATAAATATGTTTTTTACGGACAAATCTTAACGAATTTTGATGTTTTTTTTTAGAAATCACGGTAAGTCCTTGAGACGTAACGAGTAACTGCGGATATTTCACCCTGACTGAAAAATTTGTTATTTGACAACAAATTTTTAAGCTTTTTGGGTTTAGTTTACAGTAAAACCATTTTTTTAAAGACTTTAAAATTTTTTTCAAGAGATCCTAAATCAACGTCAAGAGAAACTAAAATGATTGTCCAGTAGGTTAGTTATATATATGTACCTTGTCAATTAAAAGCTATTTTTGATCCTCTGTATCCTCCTTCATAACAACCGTAGTTTTGTTAAATCATACGCAAGGGAGTGATTATTTTTGAAATAAGTAGGTTGAAAATAGAGAAGTGAATTATTTAAAATAGAATTAATGTGAATATCATATTAAAGACAATATGAAACACTTTAAATTTGTCACAGTTGAATCTCTGGGATGAAATTTGGTTGCACCTACTTTCAAGATGGTGTACCATCTTGGTCGGAGTTAAGCTACGAACCGATTGCCAATTTTTTTTGCCGCAAAATTGTGAAAACAATTGAGAGAAAAGACGTTACGTATCTTAAAACCGAGGAAACGATACCTTGTGTCGTGGTACCATTCGCACTTCCAAGACTAATTTTTGTTGCAGGTTATTGGTACCCTGAAATCAGCGTTTAATTTATACTTTTTTTCTGTGCTAAGATTTCAAGTCAAAATACATACAAGGAAGATTTAAAGACCGATGATTCCACAAATGAGAAAAATCTTGCAGAAAAGGAGAAAAACACAAGATTCCAGAAAACTGGGTATCCTTGAAGAAAATCAGTCAACAGTCAACTAAAAAAAGGTTAGGCTGCATTTAAATTTAGTTTCCCGGTGAAAAAATTGGCTTACAGCTGGCCTTACTGATCAAGTGAGTAAAGAATTATTGAAAAAATATCCGAGGAAGGGAGACTGTTTAACTGAACCTTTCTAATTAAATTCGTCAGTAAAGCTTCATATAAATGACTGCTAAAAACGCGATGAACACTTTCGAAACAAACAACGCTTAGCTGGGTGTGCTTTTCGGCTATAGGTCTGGCAATTTCCAATTTACTGGGAGAAGAGAAATCCAACTAGTTAGAAATGCTCCCGGAAGCGAGCAAACTCATTACAGAGTTACACTACACAGTTTGCAAAGCGAGAACTGCTTTTACTACTCCAAGATATTTGAAATTAGTTCAGAAACTTTTGGATGCGTCTTTAGATAATCAGGCCTTTTTTTGAGATAAATTGAATGAAAAAGTAAATGAAGTTGAATGGCTTGAGAAGGTGAGCAAGGACATGAAGCCTTCTTTTGGACCAGGAAGATCGTTACCAAAAATTTCTGGTAATTCAAACACCAGGAGCTCGTCGACGAGGAATTTCGAGACCCCGCGGCCGATCAATAGATTTACGTCTCGAACGAACCTTTCCTATTTCAAGGAAACCAGCAAGGAAACAGCGTCCTCGAATCAAACGCCATCGCAGCCACGTCAGCAGGCTTTGGCAAATTTAACCAAATATCCGAGGCAGACCAACCGACAAAGACGATAGAGGTTCGTAGAGTCGGCAGGCTGCAGAGTTTTCTTGAAAAGTGAAAGAAATAATTAGCGATAAATTTGATTTGATTTGTATAAAAGGCTTTAATATCCTTTTTACTCAATTACCAAAACAGTCATCTCTACGTGGTAGTCAAAATTAATCGCACAAGGAGACCGTGGCTACAAGGTTAGAAACAGATAAACTTGAAGAAATAGGAGCTGTTAATCCTTGTCAATCTGTGGATGGCGAATTTATATCAGCTCACTTTTTAGTGGAAAAAGCATATTTTAGGCTGCCTTTCCGAGCGCTTCAACAGTGGAACCTCTTATGGCAACTTAAATACGACTAGGTATGAAATATCTTTTATTTCTAACAATAGAATTTTTGATTCTCATGAAACATCTTGTTAGGAGAATCTATTAACTAAAACTATCTTAGCAAAAGTATGCTAGAACCTGGAATGTGTCTCTAGTCTTAAAAGAAATTCAAAAATACAAGGGGCGCGCAATAAAAAAGGTTCCCTAATTTATATTTTGGCGCCATGTGAACGGGGGAAGCCGAAACTTCGAGGGATCTTCAGTTGAGGTGTTGTGGCAACACTGAATTTTTTTGAAGATCGTCTTGTAACCTAGCCAACCGTAACCTTAGTTCAAACAAAACAATGTCCGAGACCAACGTGTCCAAATTTGAAGTGCGGGCTGTAATCCGTTTTTTAACGCTGAAAGGCAAAACCGGTAATGAAATCCACCAAGAACTAACCAGTGTGTACGGAGAAAACGTTCTCAGTGTCCAGAAAGTTCGCAAGTGGCGTACAAGTTTCTTGAACGGGCGCGAAACAGTGCAGGATTCCGAGAGAAGTGGACGGCCAACGACTGCGCGCTCCGGTGAGATTGTTGCCGCTGTTCAAGAGGTCCTGGAAGATGATCGTCGATGTTCGATTGCCGAAGTTCATTCGAA
>JAUELO010463883.1:0-22044 GCA_032357855.1 Amphibolips quercusostensackenii
TCACTCCACTTCCCTTCCTCTACTCCCCTTCTCCCCTCCCCACCCCTAACTCCATTTTACCTCTCGTACTCTCCTGCACTACACTACGAGCCCTCCCACAATTCCCTTCTCTATCCTCTCCTACTTCCCCTGCCCCTATTACCTTTTCCTCCCCTTCTCCTTTAACTTTTAGTGATTGCCTTCCTTTGCTACCACCTCCCTGATTCTCTATCTCCATATCACTTTTCCTAAACCCTTATTTCCTGTGCTCCACTTTTTTAATTTTACCATCCTTACTGCCCCTCTTCACATATAAACTTAATAGTTAACACAAGGAATTAGTTAAAGTAGGCGCCGTGCGTCAGCAAAAAAGTATTTTGTAAGTTCTTTACTTTCTTCTACTTCCCCTCTTCACACTTCAACCTTCGCTTTTCATCCTTTCATCAACTATTTCTTTCTCTACTTCTTCCTCCACTCACTTTTCGTACCCTGCTCAGTCGCACTTCCTTAATATTCTTCTTCTATTTTCTATCACTTTTTCTATTTCTTCTATCATTATTTCTCATACTTCCCTTTCCTTATTTTTCCCTATTTGCCCATTTTAAGTCACTTCTGGTCCTCTGCCCTCACTTTTTCTTCTTTTATCTTCCTTACTTCTGTACTCTTTAAATCCATCTTTTTTTCTTTCCTTATTTTTCCATCAATTTTCATGTTTCTCCTTCCCTTATTCACCCTTACTTTCCTTTCTTGATAGAAATAATACAAAACGATGGACAGCCGAACAAAACTATAAGGGTTTCCGAAACTATAAGGGAATACGAAGCCTTAAAACGGCGCATTTTCAACCAAATATTTGACCAATCAAGCAAAAAAATTACAAATTTTGTAAAAGATAATTAAATTTTTATCTGAACAAGATGGATTTTCAATCAAAAACTTTTCTAAAAGAATTATAAATTTTCAATTTGAAAAAATGAATTTCTATCTAAAACAGACGAATTTGCAACAAACCTATTCCTCCTACACTTCTCCTCCACTACTCCCCCTAATTACCCTCCTTACACTTTAACCTTCATTTTCCCTCCTTTTCTAAGCTTTTTTCTTCTTCAATCCTTGTATCATTACTTTCCCAGTAATGATACCCTTTCTCCACTTCCAGTCCCATGACTCCATTTTACCTCTCCTACTAACCTGGACTACTTTACTAGCCTACCCCTAGTTCCCTCAACTATCATCTCCTCCTTTTTGTGCGCTAACTACCTTCTCCTCTCCTTGTGCTCGATTCACTGATTACCCTACTCCACTTCCACTCCCCTGATTACCTATCTCCACATTACCTTCTCACTCTCTTATTTTCCCTCCGAATACATTTTTTTAACTCTACTATCCTAAACCCCCTCTTCACTTTATAAATTCGTCGGTTAACTCAAGAAATTAGTCAAATTAAGTCCCGTGTGCCTACATAAAAATGGTTCATTAGCCTATTAGAACGTTAATTAAGTCGCTCAAGACTCTTTCTCCCTTAACTTTTATCTCCTACGCTCCTTACTATCCCTCCCGACACTTCCACCTGCGCACTTCCTTCCTTTTCTAACTTCTTCTTTCTCTACTTCCATCTCTTCTGGATTACCTACTTAACACTTCCCTTTCCACTCTTCCCTTCCCCAGCCTTCACTTGCCCTCTTTTACTTACCTAGAGTACCCTTTCAGTCCTTTTCTAATTTCTCACACATTTATCTCTCACTACCCCTGCCCTGATAACTTCTGATCTTTTACTTCTCCTCTCACTGATACCTTTTTTTTATTACTACTCCCCTCATTTCTTCTCCCAATATCTAACTTTCTACTTTCCTATTTTCCTTCCCTCCCTCAACGACTTCCCTCACTTCTACTATCCCCACTCCTGCTCCTCACTTCCTAAATTCGACAATTAACTCAAGAAACAAGCCACACTAGGTTGTCGTTGGTCTACAAAAAAGGGTTTGTAGGCTCCCCACTTCCCTCTGCTTCTTCTCCACACACTTTAACCTTCGCCTCTCATCGTTTCCTCAACTACTTCTTCCTCTACTTCTTCCTCTACTTCTCGCTTTTCTTCTTTCTGTACTTTACACTCTACTCAGATCCCCTATCCTACTCAACTGCACTACCCTAATATCCCACCACTTATAACCTCTCACTTTCCTTATTTCCCTCGGATTACTTCCCTTACTTTCTCTCCCTTATTTCCCCCGCTTTTCCTATTTAAGTCACCTTTGTTCTGTTACTCACACTGTCTCTTCTCTCATTCCTCTTACTTTCTCTACTTCCCCAGCTCTTATTTAATCATTTTCCTTTCTTCTCATTTTTCCATGGCTTTCCCTACCTCTCCCTTAAGCCAAAAAGACGAATTTTGTAGGAGACAGTTAAATTAAAAACTAAGAAAGATGAATTTTAAAACCAAAAAAATAAATTTTTTAACAAGAAAGATGAATTTTCAACAAAAAACTTTGCGACCAAAAAAAGTTGAATTTTAAATCAAAAATGATGAATTTTTTATAAAAGAAGACGAATTTTTAACAAAGAAGTTGAATTTTTGATAAAAAAGTTGACTTTTTGAAGAAAATTTTAAACTTCTAAGAAAAATAATTAAATTTTAAACCACGTAGTTGAATTTTGAATCTAAAAAAGACTTCAATAAAAAAAAGAATTTTCAACCAAGAATTTTGCGGCCGAATACAATTGAATTTTATATTTAAAAGGATCCTTTTTTTATAGAAGAAGACGGATGTTCAACAAATCAGTAGAATTTTAAATGAAAAGATGACTTTTTTTAAAGAAAATAGTTAAATTTCTAACAAAACAATTGAATTTAAAAAACACTTAGTTGCATTTCAAGCAAAGTTGAATTTTAAATTTATAAGAATGATTTTTTTTTTTATAGGAGAAGACGAATTTTTGACAAAGCAAAAAAATTATTCATTGAAAAAATGACCTATACAAAATAGTTTAATTTTTGACAAAGTAATTAAATTTTTAACCAAAAAACATTTAGACTATGATAAGTTGAATTTTAAATCCATAAGGATGAATTTTTTTATAGAAGAAGACAAAATTTTAACAAAGCAATACAATTTTTGATTAAAAAAAAACTTTCTAACAAAACAATTTAATTTTAATCAAATATTGAATTTTGAACCACATAGTTGAATTTTATATTAAAAAGATAAATTTTTATTCAAAAAAGATAAAATTCTAACCAAAAAATTTTAGAACAAAAAAGTTGAGTCTTCAACCCAAAAGGATACATTTTTTATAAGAGAAGACGAATTTTTAACAAAGCAGCTTGGCTTTTGATAAAAAAGATGACTTTCTTACAAAATAGATTAATTTTTAACAAAGTAATTACATTTTCAACACAATATTGTTATTTTAAATAATTAATTGAATTTTTAACCAAAAAAGATAAAGGTACAACAAAATAGTCAACCTTTTAAACAAAAAAGATTAAGCCTTGAGCAAATAGTCAAAACTTAAAGCCAAGAAGACAATTTTTTAAAATGATAGATGAATTTTTTAACCAATACAGATTAATTTTTAACCAAAAAATTGTTTATAAAAATGATAAATTCTTAATTCAAAAGTATGAATTTTCTACCTAAAAAGACAATTTTTCTAGAAAACAATTAAATTTTTGGAAAAAGGTATAACTTTTTACCAAAATAGTTGAATTTTTAACCTACAAAGATGAATTTTCAAACAAGCCAATTTCTAATTTAAAAAATTAAAACGCTACAAAAAACAGTTGCATTTTTAACAAAATAGTTAAATTTAAAAAAAAAAAGTTGAATTTATTTAAAAATGATAAATGCTCTACGATAAATGTCAAATAGATGATATTTTAACCTAAAAAGACTTTGAAGTCAAAAGAAAAAAAAATGTTGCTACATTTTTGAATTTGCAAGACAACAAGGCAAATTCCTTTAAAAACAGTTGAATTTTTAAACAAAAAATATACAGTTTTTATAAAAAAAGTGGTTTTAAAAAAAAGATATTTAAATTTGTAAGCCAAGTAGTAATTTCTTAAGAAAAACAGAATCATTTCAAGCCAAGCAGTTTCATTAAAAAAAAAAAATTATAAATTTTTAACGAAAAGATTACATTTCTACAAAAAAAGACAAATATTTAACAAACCAAATGAATTTTGAACGAGAGAAGATCAATTTTTAAATCAAAACATTATTTATGAATTGAAACTGGAATAGTTAGATTTTTAAGGAAAAAAAATTATTTTCAGAAAAATAGTTCAATTTTTAACACAACAGATAAATATTTAATTTAAATAATAAATCATCAGAAAAATTAATTTTCAAGAAAAGATTTTAACATATAACTAAAGAGTTGAATTTTCAACCAAACAGATGATTTTTTAACCAAGAATATTAAATTCCTACAAAAAAGGAGAATTAAAAACAAAAGTGCATAAATTTTCAACCAAGTACTTGAATTTTGAAACAAAAATGAAATAGTTGAATTTTCAATTTTAATGATTATTATTTAAACGAAAATAAAACGAAGTTTTGAACAAGACAGTTAGACTAACTTTCAATTAAATTGTTAAATTTTCAACAGCAAAAAAATGCATTTTCAGCTAAGAAAAATGAATTTTGAATGAAAAATTTAATAGTCGAATTTTTAACGCAACCCGATAATTTTTCAACTAATAATGGAAACAATCAATTTTTAGTTAAAAAAATTAATTTTCTTACAAAAAAGAAATAAATTTTCAACAAAATAGTTGAGTCTTCAGTTAATAAGATAAATGCTGAACAAAGTGATTCAATTTTTGGCCAAGTGTTTGAATTTTTAACTAAAAAAGATTAATTTTCAACTGAAAATAGAAAATTTCAAGTTTCAATATAAAAAATTAATTTTAAACTAAAAATTAAAACGATTTTTTGACAAATTAATTGAACCTGCAACCAAATAGAAGGATTTATGAAACATTTGACAAAAAATAGTTGAATTTCCTGACAAAGCAAGAGGATCTGAAAAAAAGTGAAATAGAGAAAAAGTGGAATTCGCTTGTTAACTAAAATCACAAATTTTGATTTTGTCAAGCATTTAAAAAATTTGTTATTAAAAATTATATTTTAAATGTGTCACATCCCATTATGCGACCCCATCCCCCTTCCGTCAAAAATTGTCACGACACCTTCTTTTTATGTCGTGAAATTGTAATGATCAACTTTTTGTTGGGGAGATGATGAAAGGTACATTTCACTGAATAGAAACTTTTCGTAATTCCGATTTACAGTGAACACGTAGAGAGAAAATAGGATTTTCCCTTTTAGTCTTTAGCAACTTTAGCTTTGAGGTGAGTTTCGATCAGACAAAACTGTTTTCCTGAGTATTCTAAATAGCCAACAGTTTCTGCACTTTCAAGGTCATTTTCAACCTGAACTGGGTATTTGCGGTGTTCAACTCTGGCTGTCCATCCCCATTTGATTCACCCTTGCACAGTTTGTCCGGTAATTACTAATTATGGTACCTATAGCTTGAGTCTATAGCCTCTGCCTCGCCACATACGAAGGCAAATTTACAAGCAATTTCCTCGCTGCCGTATAGTTCAGTTTATGTTCAAGAACGATGTGAATGTTGCTCTCGTAAATGCTAAATTTCAAGTTTCACGAAGTTTAATTCATTTGTGTAATTTGAGAATGGCATTAAAAACTTTTACGATTCTGAAAATTGTTTAAGTACACAGAGAAAACTGTATGGTTGTAAGAACCATAAATGTGGTTTTCAGAACCACAAAAATAGTAAAATATGTCTTAACTACAAATGTAATTTCTACAACTACATAGCTGTTTGTATAAGATTCTGTTTATAAGATCTAAACTATGTGTCTTCTATAACTATGTACTGTGGTTGTCACAACAATACTATGCGGTTGCCGCAACCATACAATGATGTTGCCACAACTACACTGTTTAGTTGCAGCACCCATATACTGTGATTGCCACGACCACACATGTTCTCATGAATAGGATGTATTTGTTACAACTAGCATTGCTGATCAAAAAAAAATTCTGAGCATTTATTATACATAAGTTTGTATTTAAATTTGCATTTTACTAAGACAAAAAAAAAGAGACTCTGTGTCTTTAAGTTCAGAACATGCCTGATTTGAAATGCATCCGTTCTAAAATAGTTTCCTACTTACAGTGCAAGTGTACAGCGTCTAAAAATTTCGCTTAAAATTTATAAATTGACATATAATGCACAAAGTTTTATTCGGCTTAAAATTAATTCAAAAATTAAAATTAAAAAAATCACAATTGCATTGCAGAAAATGTTCAATAACATGCAAATCATCAACTGCATTCAAAGTACACCAACCGACCAAAAATGGATAAGATACCAAAGCTATGGTGTAGAAGAACCAAATACTGTAGTTGTAGCAACAACAATTCTATAGCTAACAAGCTTGTAGTTGTGACAACCACATCATGAGATTATTCAACTACACAAAAAAAGCGGCACCAGTTAAACGTGGTTGGTCTACAAATAGCGTAGTAGTGGGAGCTACAACACTATTACTAAAAGCGTGTGGTTGTGGCAGCTACGTCATTTGGATCTGACAACGTAAATAAAAGATGTTCAAAAAAGAATATTGGACGATGCAACCATATTTTATGCAACTTTATAATTCTAGTTACTGCAACCATAGCTGTTTTCTCCGTTTACGACTTTATTTGTACTAATAAATAAAGTCGTGCAATCTAAGTTCAGCCATTGACTTAAAAAATGATAATTAGCATTGATCGCTCAAAGAATTTTGATTAAAAGAAGAAATATTTTTAAAAAGCAAGTTGAATTTTTAGACCGAAAGTTTGAATTTTACGCCAAAACGTTTGTTTTTAGTTAAGAGAGATTAAGATTGACATTGGTAATGCAAGAGCCAAACTTTCACGAAATTCACTTTAACTGAGTAATATAAAGATCGCATCAAAAACTTTAACGACGCTAAAACTTGCCCTGGTTTGACTTTATTGATACAATTAAATAAAGTCGTCAAATCAAAGTTAGTTAAGTAAAGTGAAAAAAATAAATAACGAGCAATTATTGTTGAAAAAATTTTCAATGAAGAAGTCAGTTTAAAAAAAAAGTTAAATTTTCAAACCGAAAAGTTAAATTTTTGACAAAAAAGTTTATTCTCAGCTAAAAAAGATAAGGATTTTCATCCCTAATGCAAAGTCAAATATTTACGAACTTTAGTTTACCTAAGTAATTTAAAGATCACATCAAAAACATCTACGATGCTGAAAATTGGCTAGGTTCAACTTTATTTGTACTATTAAATGAAGTCGTGAAATCTAAGTTGTCCAAATAAAATAAAATAATTAGCAATAACCCGCTGAGAATCATTAATCTAAAAAAACAGAATTTTGTAAAAGAATGTTGAATTTTTAACCCGAAAAGTTAAATTTCCGACAAAAAAGGTCATTTTTAGCTGAAAGAGATAAAGTTTTTTATTGTTAGTGCCAAAGTCAGACTTTTACAAACTTCATTTCACCTAAATAATTTGAAGATTCCATTAAGAACATCTATGATACTGAAAATTGGCCATGTACAACTTTATTTACACAATTGAATAAAGTCGTAAAATTTAAGTTGACTAAATAAAATAAAAAAAGAATAATGAACATAAATTGTTCAGAAAATTTGTTAATCGGAAAAGAGGAATTTTTTGGATTAAAGTTGAATTTTAAACCCAGAAGATTAAATTGTCTTTTAAAAAAGTTCATTTTTAGCTAAGAGAGATGAAGACTACTACCGTACATGTAGAATTTCGATTAGTCCAACGCTAGATCCAACTTTATTTGCATTATTAAATAAAGTCGTGAAATCTAAATTGACCTAGCGAAATAAAAAAAAAACAATAATTCGCAATTATTGGTTAGAGATTCTTTTATTCTAAAAGACGAATTTTTTAGAAGTAAGTTGAATTTTCAACGCGAAAAGTTAAATTTTTGAAAAAAAAGTTGATTTTTTTTTATTTTCAGCTGAGAGATAAAGATTTTTATCGTCAATGAAAAAGTCAAACTTTCTGAAACTTTAGTTTATCTAAGTAATTTAAAGATCATATCAAAAACATCTACGATGATAAAAATTGGCCAGATACGACTTTATTTGTACTATTAAATAAAGTCGTGCAACCCAAGTTTATTCATTGAATAAAAAAAAATAATAATTAGCATTGATTACTCAGAGAATTTTGATTTAAAAAGACGAATTTTTTAGAAAAAAGTTAAATTTACAACCCGAAAGTTTAAATATTTGACGAAAATCCATTTTCAGCTAAGAAAGAAGAAAATCTCCACCGTAAATTAAAATTTTAAACTTTCACAAATTTCGCTTAAACAAGGAAATTTAATTATCGCATTAAAAACTCCTACGATGCTAAAACTTGGCCTGGTTCAACTTTATTCATACAATTAAATAAAGTCGTAAAATAAAAGTTGACCAAGTAAAATAAAAAAGAAATGATTAGCATTAATTAGTTTGATGATTTTCAATAAAAAAAGTCGTTTTTTTAGCAGAAAGTTGAATTTTTAACCTAAACGGTTGAATTATGGACAGAAAAGTTTATTTTTAACCGAGAGAGATGATGACTGGTGTCGTAAATGCAAAAATCAAACCTTCAATATCTTCACTTTAACTGGGTAAGTTAAAGGTTCCAACAAAAACATCTACAATGCTAAAACTTAACTAGGTACAACTTTATTTGTACTGTTGAATAAAGTCGTTAAATCTAAGAATAATAATTAATTTAAAAAAAAAATTAGCTCTGATTGCTTAGAGAATTTTTATTCCAAAAATAGGAAATTTTTAGAAAAAAGTTAAATTTTTAACCCGAAAAGTTGAATTTTTGCCCAAAAAGTTCATTTTTAGTTAGGAGAAATGAAGATTTTTATCTTAGATCCGAAATTCAAACTTTCACGAACTTCAGTTTACCTATTTAATTTAAAGACCACATCGAAAACATTTATGATGCTGAAAATTGGTTAGGTACTACTTTATTTGTACTGTTAAATAAAGTCGTGAAATGTAAAACGTCAAAGTAAAATGAAAAAATGATGATCAGCATTAATTGTTTAGGAAATATTTCAATCCATAAAGATAAATTTTCAAACAGAAAGTTGAATTTTTTGCTACCGTGAATGCAAAATTTAAACTTTGAAGAACGTCACTTTAATTTACTGATTTTAAGCTTCCACCAAAAACATCTACGGTACCTAAACTTCGCCAGGTACAACTTTATTTGCACTATTAAATAAAGTCGTACTATTGAATAAAGTCGTGAAATGTAAGTTGACTAAGTAAAATGAAAAAATAATAATTAGCAAATATCTGTTAAGGATCTTTAATCCAAAAAGACAAATATCGTAGAAGAAAGTCAAATTTTCAACCTGGAAATTTAAATTTCCGACAAAAAAGTTTATTTTCATCTGAACGAGATAATTTTTTTCATCTTTAATGCCAAAGTCAAACTTTCACGAACATCAGTTCAGCTAAATAATTCAAATATCACATTTAAAACATCTTCGATGCTAGAAATTGGCCGAGTACAACTTTAATTGTACTATTAAATGAAGTCGTAAGATCCAAGTAAGCCAAGTGAAATAAAAAAAAAAAAAATAACATCAATTGTTCAGAAAAATTTTTCAATCTAAAAAGATAGCTTTTCAGAAGAAAGTTAAATTTTTAACCTGAAAATTTGAATTTTCTACAAAAACATTTATTTATAGCCAAGAGAGATGAAGACTGCTACGGTGAATGCAAAATTTAAACTTTGAAGAACGTTACTTAAAATAAATAATTTAATGTTCCTATCAAAAACATCTACAAAGTTTAAGCTTCGCTAGGTATAACTTTATTTGTACTATTAAATGAAGTCGTGAAATCTAGTTTGACCGAATACAATGAGAAAATAATAATTAGCAAATATCAGTTAAGGATCTTTATTCTAAAAAGACGAATTTCGTAGAAGAAAGTTAAATTTTCAACCCGAAAAGTTAAATTTCCGACAAAAAAAGTACATTTTCAGCTGAAAGAAATAAAGTTTCTTATCGTTAATGCTAAAGTTAAACTTTCACAAACATCAGTTTACCTAAATAATTTAGATATTCTATTGAAAACATTTACGATGTTAGAAATTGGCCTAATGCAACTTTATTTGTACTATCAAATGAAGTCGTAAAATCCAAGTAAGCCAAGTGAAATAAAAAAAGAATAAATAACATCAATTTTTCAGGGAATTTTTTAATCCAAAAAGATGATTTTGTACAAGAAAGTTGAATTTTCAAGCTGAAAATTTGAATTTTCCACAAAAATGTTTATTTTTAGCCAAGAGAGATGAAGACTGCTACGGTGAATGCAAAATTTAAACTTTGAGGAACGTTACTTTAATTGAATAATTTGAAGCTCCTATCAAAAACATCTAAGAAGCTTAATTTTTTCCAAGGACAACTTGATTTATACTATTAAATTAAGTCGTGAAATCTAAGTTGACCAAATAAAATGAGAAAATTAAAATTAGCTAATATCTGTTAAGAATCTTTAATCTAAAAAGACGAATTTTGTAGAAGAAAGTTAAAATTTCGACCCAAAAAGTTAAATCTTTTCCAAAAAAAGTACATTTTCAGCTAAAAGAGACAGAGTTTTTTATCGCTTATGCAAAAGTCAAACTTTCAAGAACATTAATTTACCTAAAGAATTTGAATATTCCATTTAAAACATCTACGATGCTGAAAATTGGCCAGGTACAACTTCATTTGTACTATTGAATGAAGTCGTAAAATTCAAGTTAGCCAAGTAAAATAAAAAAGAATAATTGCCATTATTTAGTCAGAAATTTTTTTTAATTAAGAAAGTAATGTTTTTAAATAAAGATTAATTTTCAAACTGAAAATTTAAATTTTCGACAAAACTATTTATTTTCAGCGTAGATAGATGAAGATTGATGCAGTGCATGTAAAATTAAAGCTTCAAAAAATTACACTTTAATTGATTAATTTAAAGATTCCAACAAAAACACCTGCGATGCTGAAACTCAGCCAGGTTCAACTTTATTTGTGCTATTAAATAAAGTCGTGAAATCTTAGTTGCCCAAGTAAAATGAAAAACAACATTAATTTTTTGGAAAATTTCTTAAACTAAAAAAATGAATTTTTTAGTCGAAAGTATAATTTTCAACCCTGAAAGGTTGAATTTTTGACAAAAGAGTTTTTTTCAGCTAAGAGAAACAAAGAATTCTGTCGTTGATGCAAAAGTTAAACTTTTACGGACTTCAGTTTACTTAAGTAATTTGAGGATCCAATCAAAAACATCTACGATGCAAGAAATTGGTCAAGTAAGACTTGATTTGTACTATTGAATAAAGTCGTGAAATCTTAGTTGCCCAAGTAAAATGAAAAACAACATTAATTTTTTGGAAAATTTCTTAATCTACAAAAATTAATTTTTTAGTAGAAAGTATAATTTTCAACCCTGCAAGGTTGAATTTTTGACAAAAAAGTTTTTTTCAGCTAAGAGAAACAAAGAATTCTGTCGTTGATGCAAAAGTTGAACTTTTACGGACTTCAGTTCACTTAAGTAATTTTAATATCCAATCAAAAACATCTTCGATGCACGAATTTGGCCATGTACGACTTTGTTTGTACTATTAAATAAAGTCGTAAAATTTGAGTTGACCAAGTAAAATAAAAATAAAATAATTAACATAAATTGTTTAGAAAATTTTGTTATCCAAAAAAACGAGTTTTTCAGAAGAAAGTATGGTAAATGCAAAATTTAAACTTTGAAGAACTTCACTTTAATTGAGAAATTTGAAACTCCCATTAAAAACATTCAAGATGCTTATACTTGTCCAGGTACAACTTTATTTTTACAACTAAATGAAGTCTTTAAATAAAAGTTAGTCTAATAAATTAAAAAAATAAACAATTATCAATAACTGATTAAAGAATTTTCAAAAAAAAGTCAATTTTTTGAAAATAAAGTCAAATTTTCAACACGAAAAGTTGAATTTTGGACTTAAACGTTCATTTTCAACAGAGAGAGAGAGATGAAGACTTTTGTAAAAGCAAAAATCGAAGCTTCGAGAAGTCCACTTAACCTAAGTAAGTTAAAGATTTAATTAAACATATTTGAGATTCTTGAACTAGATCAGGTTCAACTTCATTTGAACTATTAAATAAAGTTGCGAACTTAAAGTGGGTCAAGTTCAAACTAAAAAATAACAATTAGAATTTACTGGTTAAGAAATTCTCACACTCAAATGACGAATTTTTTGGAAGAAAGTTGAATTTTGAATCCGAATTGTTAAAGATTGCTATCGTGAATGCAAAAATCAAATTCTTACAAACTTCATTTCAACTTAAATAATAAAATTTGAAGATCGCGTCTAAAACATTCATGATGCTAAAATTGACAAGTTACAACTTTATTTATGCTATTAAATAAAGTCGTGAAATGAAAGTTAGCCCAATAAAATTAAAAAATAATAATTAACAATTATTAGTTAGGAAATTGTTAAACTTTGGATATATATTTTCCGTAAAAAAGGGGAATTTTCAGTCCGGAAAGTTGCATTTTATGCTAAAAAGGTTAATTTTTAGATAAGATAGATGAAAACTGCTAAGGTGTTTGCAAAAGTTAAACATTCACTTTAACTGCGTAAGTTAAATATCCCACCAGAAGCCGCTATGATACTTAAACTTGTCCAGGTACGTCTTTATTTTTACTATTAAATTAAGTCGTAAAATCAAAGTTTGACAAGAAAAATAAAAAACAAAAATTATATTAATTTTTCAGGGACTGCTATCGTAAATGCAAATGTTAAACTTTTACGAATTTCATTTCTACCAAGTGATTTAAAGATTCCATCAAAAACGTCTGCGATCCTGAAATCTTCCAAATTACAACTTTATTCAAACAATTAAATTAAGTCGTAAAATCAAAGTCGGCCCAGTAATATACATAAAAATAATAATTAACATTGATTCCTTAAGAAATTTTCCATAAAAATAGTTAATTTCTAGAACACAGTGGAATTTTTAACCTAAAAAATGAATTTTTCACCAATAAAGTTCATTTTAAGCTAGGAGAGATGAAGATTGCTATCGTAAATGCAAATTTTAAACTATCACGAATTTTACTTCTACCAAGTGATTTAAAGATTCCATCAAATACATCTGCGATCCTAACACTTGGCCGGCTAAAACTTTATTTAAACCATTAAATGAAGTCGTGAAATCAAAGTTGGCCCAGTAAAATACAAAAAGCAATAATTATCATTAATTCGCTAGAAAATTTTTAATAAAAAAGATTAATTTCTAGAAGAAAGTAGAATTTTAAACCTTAAAATTTAAATTTTTCACAAATAAGGTTTATTTTAAGCTCTGAGAGCTGAAGATTGCTATCGTAAATGCAAATGTTAAGCTTTTCCGAATTTCATTTCTACCAAGTGAATTAAAGATTCCATCAAAAACATCTGCGATCCTGAAACTTGTCTGGCTACAAAGTTTTTTAAACAATTAAATGAAGTCGTGAAATCAAAGCTGTCCCAGTAAAATACAAAAAAATAATAATTAACATTAAATGCTTAGAAAATTTTTTTTACCAAAAAAGGTAATTTCTAAAAAAAAGTGGAATTTCCAACCCAAAAGTTTGAATTTTTGTCAAATGTAGTTTATTTTCTACTAAAAAGATTAGCTTTAGATGAAAACTCGTATCGCTAAATTTTCCGTTTGTGAAATTAATTTTCAACAGAAGAAGAAACGAATTTTTAACCTGTTCAATTTGACTAAAGAAGACGTTGAATAAAAACTTTGAATTCCTAAACAAAAAAGTTCATTTTCAACCAAATTGTTAAAAATTTTCAAGATGAAAGGCGAATTTTCTATGAAAAAAGTTGAATTTTCAACCTGAAATTATATGCACTTTCAACAAAAAAATTAATTTTTTTAAAATTTCAAACTCAAATTATCAATCTTTAACGAAACATGCAATTTTGTATAAAGTAGTTTAATTTTTAATCAAGAAAGGTAAATTCTTAATTAAAAATGTAAAATGTTGATACTTTAACTAAAAATTATTTTGATTAAAATTAAAAGAAGTTAAATTTAAAAAAAAATAATGATAATTTTTTGCAAAATGTTTAAATTCTCATTTGGATCCGAATTATTTTAAACTGAGCAGTTTTATTTTAAAAACAAAAGGATAAATTTAAAAAAATATGATTATTTTTTTTCTAAAAAGGACGAATTTTCTACAAAAAAAATGAAATTTCAAAAAATAGTTCAAAACTGAATCAAAGAGTGAAATCTGTAACCAAAAAGTTTATTTTTCAACTAAGAAGATTAATTTTCTACAAAAAAAAGAATAATTATAAACAAAATACATGAATTTTTAACCAAAAATGAAATTTATATTTTAAAAATTAGTTCTGAACCAACAATAACACAAAATTTTTAAAAATTGGTTAATTTTTTCAACAACAATATGAATCTTTAATAAAAAAAAAATAATTTTTAACGAAGTAGTAGTTTAACTTTTATCCAAGTAGTTTAAATTTCAAGCAGAAAAAAAAACTTTCCAACGAAAACGTTCGATTTAAGAAAAAAAATTTCATTTTAATAATATAGATTTTTAAAAGTATTTTAAAAACGTATCTGAGGGGAGGCAATATTAAACTTGATAACCAACATTTTGATAAAAAGTGTGTTTTTTACACGCAAAATTTGAACAAAAATTAAACATACATTGTGGTGAAAGTATTTTTCAAATATATTATTTTTTATTACAATAATTTTAAAAAATGTTTATAAAAATTAAAGATAAAATTTAGATGCAATTTTAACATACTAAGATTTGTTTTTGAACATTTTAGCATTGATGTTTCTTGAAATCATTATAATTAATTTTTTTTTAACATTTTTTTTAGATTATTAGTCAAAAACTTATTTTTTATGCAGTGACATCATGATTTTTAATTTTGATTTTCTCCGAACAGAATAATTTTTTGGTATGAAACTTTATTTTTTATTTTCATTCAGCGTTTCTATATTTAGGAAGCACTTTTTAATTAAGCGAAAAATTTAAACTTTGTTTTGTAATTACTATTCAAAGCAGATTTCTAAAACCCAGGAAATTTAATAAAAAATGTTGAGTTAATTTTTTTTCAATTAACTAGCTGTTTTAAATTAAACTTTTTTTACCATTATTTAAAAACCTAACATCTCGAAATTATATTTTGATCTTATTTCAAAACTAAAAATTTAGTTTTCTATCGCAATCTGCAGGCTTAAATTTTTCCGTCTTTTTTTCTCTTCTATAAAATTTTTACTTTGTTTGCTACCTGGTTCTGTACTGTATATCTGACTATTAAAAAATTTTTGTCCTGTAAAAAAGTAATAAAATAATTTTTTCACCTTAAGTTTTTTTAATTAAGAAATATGAGCTTTTTTCAACGAAAAATTGAAGTGAAAAATGCTTTTCTTTTGAATTAATATTAAATATTGAATAATAACGAAAGCATTTTGTGTATTTAGATATTTTCATTCGTCCTTTTTATCACGTTATACTTCAGAGGAAACATATTTACATTTTCTGCAAATTGATGCTAGAGAAATGGTGAAAAATCCTGCATCGTGTAAAAGCGAGTAAAAATGTTTAGATTAATTTTCGACGAAGATAAATCGTAAAATGTAAAAAATATGTTTGTATCTCTGATGATTAATTGAAAACTCTACATCTGCTAAAAATGATCAATACTCTTGAGGTAATTGCAAAAATAATGACAATAATTCCGATTACTGTAGCAATTATTTAATAATATACCATAATTTACAATATATTTTCCACGAGTCCATTAATTTAAAAGTTTCTTTTCAAAAATTCAATTTCAGGACTAACTTTTACTTTTTCATTTATTGTGACATCATTTAGTAAATTATTTACTTCATTGATATAAGAATACTTGTTAAGAACATCGGTAACGTTACTTTTATTTGCATGAGTTATAAAAAATTGTTTCATTTGTTAAAACATTTTCTTTTTATATTTTGTGCAAACATCGACATGTAAAAATTTTATTACAGTTTAAAAAATGCTGTAAAGAATTGCATTATAGGTCAACCAATTCGTCTCGAATCAACATATCTTTTCTGTTCTTACATCAACTTTAAATTATAGGAATGAAAAAATTTTTACTACAAAAATCGATTTTTAATATAATATAAATGACTATAAATTCCTTACTCTTTAGTAAAATATAATAATGTTAAATGTCAATTGATTCGTCTCAAATCAACACATCTTTTCTATTCTCGCATCAACTTTAAATCATAAAAATAAAGAAATTTTCAATATAAAAATCTATTTTCAATGCAATATAAATGACTATATTTTTCTTACTCTTGAATAAAATTTATTAGCATTTTAGGTCAATCGATTCCACTGGAATCAAGGAATCTTTTTTATTCTTTCATCAATTTTGAATTATATTGAAGAAAAAGGTTTTACTATGAAAGCCCGTATTTTTGAATATTGTAAATTACCATAGCTTTTTTACTGTTCGATAAAATGTATCAGCATTATAGGTCAATTGATTCGTCTCGTATTAACACATATTTTCTATTTTCACATCAACTTTAAACAATAAGAATACGGAAATTTTAATTATAAAAATCAATTTTTAATATAATATAAATAAATATGAATTCCTTAATCTTGGGTAAAATACAATAATGTTCAAGGTCAATCAATTTGTCTTGAATTACCAAATATTTTATATTCTCATATCAACTTTAAATTATGAAAATGAGAAAATTTTCACTCTTAAAATCGATTTGTAATATAATGTAATTAACCACAACTTCCTTACTGGTTAATTAAAATGTATTAGCATTGTAGGTCAATAGATTTGGCTCATGCCATGAAATCTTTTTTCAATCTTGCCTTAATTTTTAATTTAAAAAAATAGGTTTACTATAAAAGATCCTGTTTTCAAATATTATGCATTGCCATAGCTTTATTAATCTCCAATTGAATGTATCAACATTATAATTCAATAAATTCGTCCCGAACCAAGAATTTTTTTTATATCATTGCATGAATTTTGAATTCAATTAAAGAAAACAGTTTTACCAAAAAAACCTGTATTTTTAAATATTATACATTATCATACCCTTCTTACTCTTGAATGAAATGTATTAAAATTGTATATTAATCGAATCGTCTTATATCAACACATCTTTTCTGTTTTTACATCAACTTCAAATTATGATAATGAAAAACTGTTTTCTACAAAAATTAATTTCTAATATAATATAAATGACTATAACTTTTTTACTCTTGGATAAAATATATTAATATCATAGGTCAATCGATTTGTATCAAATCAACGAATATTTCATGTTTTTCATTAATTTTGAATTATTTCAATGAAAAAGTTTTACTAAAAAAAACTATATTTTCAAATATTATGCATTAAAATAGCTTCCTATTTCTTCAATAAAATGTTGTAACATTACAAGTCAATTGATTCATCCCGAACTAAGGAATCTTTTATATTATTGCATGAATTATGAATTGTGTCACAGAAAAAATTTTACGATACAAAACATTATTTTTAACTATTTTATATTTTATATTTCAAAATTAATACAAAAATTTAAAATATTTGTTGGTTTGAAACTAATTGATTGACCTATAATAATAATATATTTTATTGAAGAGTAAAGAAGTTATTGTCTTAAAGTTTCTTACTGGTCAATAAAATGTATCAACATTACAGGTCAATAAATTCGTCTTGAATTAACTTATATTTTCTGTTCTTACATCAACTTTAAATTATGAGAATGAAGAAATTTGTTCTATAAAAATCGATTTTCAATATAATATAAATGACTATAATTCCCTTACTCTTTAGTAGAATATATTAATATGAAAGGTCAATTGATTAATCTTGAATCAACTTTGAATTATGAGAATGAGAAAATTTTTACTATAAAAATCGATTTTTGATGTAATATAATAACCATAAGTTCCTTACTCTTTGGTAAAATATATTAGCATTGTAGGTCAATCAATTCAGTTCAAACAAAAAAATTTTTCTTTTATTCTTGCCTTAATTTTTAATAATGTTGAAAAAAGATTTACTATAAGAAACCCTGTTTTTAAATATCATGCATTACCGTAATCTTCTTAATATTCAATTAAATGTATCAACTTTATAGGTCAATAAATTCGTCTCAAACCAAGAAATATTTCATATTTTTGGTTGAATTTAAAATTGCATTGAAGAAAAAAGTTTAACTGAAAAAAACCCGTATTTTCAAATATTATACATTATCATAGCCCTCTTACTCTTCAATAGAATGTATAAACATTATATGTCAATCGAATTGTCTCAAATCAACGCATCTTTTTTGTTTTCACATCAATTGAAAATTGTGAGAATTAGAAAATTTTTACTACGAAAATCGATTTCTTATATAATGTAAATGACCAAAACTTCTTTACTTTTTCACAAAATATATTAATATTATAGGTCAATCGATTTGTCTTAAATCAACGCATCTTTTTTGTTTTTACATCAATTGAAAATTGTGAGAATTAGAAAATTTTTACTACGAAAATCGATTTCTTATATAATCAAATGACCAAAACTTCTTTACTTTTTCACAAAATATATTAATAATATAGGTCAATCGATTTGTCCTAAATGAACGAATCTTTTATATTTTTGCATCATTTTTGAATTATTTTAATGAAAAATTTGTACTATAAGAAACCGTATTTTTAAATATAATGTCTTAACATTATTATTAAATTGATTCGTCGCGAAATGAGGAATCTTTTATATTATTGCATGAATTATGAATTGTGTTATAGAAAAAATTTTTACTGTAAAAAACAGTATTTTCAAATATTATGCATTACCAAAGCATCCTTACTGTTCAATAAAATGTATCAACATTATAGGTCAATAAATTGGTCTTAATTCAACTCATCTTTTCTGTTTCTATATTAAATTTAAATTATGAGAATGAGAACATTTTTGCTATTAAAATTGATTTTTAATATAATATAAGTGACTATCAATTCCTTACTCTTTGGTAAAATATATTAATATTAAAGGTCAATTGATTGATTTAAAATCAACTCTTTTCTATTTTCACATCAACTTATAATTATGAAAATGAGAAAATTATCATTATAAAAATTGATTTTTAATATAGTATGAATTACCATAACTACCTTACTATTTGATAAAATGTATTAATATTGTGAATAAATCGATTTGACTTAAGCCAAGGAATCTTTCATATTATTGCACGAATTTTATACTTTGTTAAGGAAAAAATTTCACTGCAAAAACCCGTATTTTTAAATATCATACATTATCATAGCCTTTTTACTCTTTAATAAAATGTATTGGCATTATATGTTAATCGAATCATCTTAAATCAACACATCTTTTCTGTTCTTACATCAACTTCAAATTATAAGAGTGAGAAAATTTTTACTACGAAAATCAATTTTTAATATCATAAAAATGACAATACCTTCTTTACTCTTTAATAACATATATTAATATTATAGGGCAATCGATTTGACTCAAGCCAAGAAATCTTTTATATTATTGCATGGATTTTAAATTGTTTTAGGGAAAAAAGTTATAGTACAAAAAACCGTATTTTTAAATATTTAACATTATCACAGCCTTTTTACACTTCAATGAAATGTATTCACATTATAAGTCAATCAAATCGACTAGAATTAGCACATCTTTTCTGTTCTTACATTAACTTCAAATCATAAAAGTAAGAAAATTTTTACTACGAAAATTGATTTTTAATATAATATGAATGACAAAGCTTCTTTACACTTTGATAAAATATATTAATATTATAGGTCAATCGATTTGACTTAAACTAAGAAATCTTTGATGTTATTGCATAAATATTGAATTGTATTAAGGAAAAAAGTTTAAATACAAGAACCCGTATTTTCAAATATTATACATTATCACAGCCTTTTTACTCTTCAATAAAATGTATTAACATTATATTTCAATCGAATCGTTTTGAATCAACACATTTTTTCTGTTCTCACATTAACTTCAAATTATGAGAGTAAGAACATTTTTATTACAAAAATTGATTTTTAATATAAAATAAATGACAATAACTTCTTTACTTTTCAAAAAAATATAAAAATATTATAAGTCAATCGATGTCTCTCGAACCAACAAATCTTTTACATTTTTTGAATCAATTTTGAATTATTTTAATGAAAAAAATTTTATTATAAAAAACAGTGTTTTCGAATATTATAAACCGACATAGCTTTCCTACTGTTTAATAAAATGTATTAAAATTATAGGTCAATCAATTCGCCTTGAATAAACTCATCTTTTTTGTTTTTACATAAACTTTGAATTATGAGAATGAGAAAATATTTACTATAAAAATCGATTTTTAATATAATATGAATGACCATAACTTCCTTACTCGTTGATAAAATGTGTTAATAATATAGGTCAATCGATTTGTCTCGAACCAAGGAATCTTTTATATTCTTGAAGAATTTTAAATCAATTCATCAACAACCATCTTCAAGTTAGCGTGACCACAAAAAAGTGTAACATCCACACATCCACATATCCGCACACACATCCAAATACACTCACACATCCACACACACACACGCGAACACACACACGCACACATACATACACATTCGAACAATTGCTTAGATAATTGAATTAGACCTTTTTTTAAATTAAGGATCGTTTAATTAAATGAATTTAAAAATTTTAAAAAATGTTGCTATTACAAAGCTTCCTCTGTAAGGAAGCAAAACTTAATCTGCCTTACCTGTCTTGCATTAAATGTGTTTACAAATTGTGATATAATAAACAATATTTTTGTTAGAAATAAAAAGGTGATTCTAATTAATAATTTGTATTAATAATTACATTATAAAATAATAAAAGATGTGTTATTATTAACATATTTACAAAGTTTTTTGGATAAAATTGTAGATGAAATAAAAGTAGCTTGAATTTTTTAATTTTGGAGACCCTAGAAACAAAAAGCGGTTTTGATAAGGCTTTTTAAATATATAATGAGTCAAATTAGCGTTTTTATTTCACATTTGTTCACTCAGTTAAGTAAGTAAAG
This sequence comes from Amphibolips quercusostensackenii, assembly GCA_032357855.1. Lineage (NCBI taxonomy): Eukaryota > Metazoa > Arthropoda > Insecta > Hymenoptera > Cynipidae > Amphibolips > Amphibolips quercusostensackenii. Next base: position 21,216 of record JAUELO010463883.1, read on the forward strand.
AGAATCAAAAGTCATCGCGGCACCGCAGAAAAGACACCTGGATTTCCGGTTTTATCCTCATAAGTACCTTTCTTGGCTGGCGGTCCATATGACAAAACACGCAGAACTAGTCATGGTTAATGCCCTACGTCTGTTGTAGCTTTGTAGCATACCATTTTTATCCAAGCATAAATTGTAGAGATTCATTCCATTACGTACTTGAATGAAAAATCTTTTCGAGGGAAATTAAAATTTTTCTCACATTAGAACGAGATACTCCTCTGAAATATAATCCTGCATTATCTTTTAATTACTCTAACCTTATGGTGAATTATTTTGAGGCTAATAAAGATGTTTAATCAACTGTTACAGAATTAAAGGTATGAACCGTAAATGGTTCATAATTATGATTTGTTAGCAGCAGGCAGCTAAACTTAGAAGATAGATGATAAAATGTGGATATAGAGAAAATTTGTGAAAAAGAATGCAGACTTTAGAGAAAATATTAGAAAAACAGTACACAAAAAAAATTAGGGTTTCTATTAGCAGCAATTTTTGGTTCTAAAGGAGCTGCAACAAAAATGAACCCCACTTGCTAAAAGGAATCCAAAACGATAAATAAGCTCTAAATGATACCTCAATTAGGGTTCTAAATGATCCCAATTTTAATTGAGCCTATTTATGAAGAAACTATTTTTCGCTTTGCCCACTTCGACATTTTGTTTAAGTAATAACATAATTTTTACCCTAAAGCACACATGCAATCGAACTCTAATGAACATAACCTAATAAAGAGAGTTAAAGTATAAAATAATACTGCAATTAAAATAGATATAATGACTTGATAAAT
>JAUELO010463902.1:0-12288 GCA_032357855.1 Amphibolips quercusostensackenii
AAATAAATCAGGGAAGATACCCTTCATACCTCAAAACCAAACTGATCATGTAGTATTGGTCAAAGTTTTTTCCAATAATAGTAAACAATTTCACTTGTATGTCCCGAAGGAAGAGAGACATTTAGAAATGGTCATTTAGGGATGACCAGATATTTTTTTCTGAGAAAATGGCGACATATTTAAAAAGCAGGAACTTGCAGTCACCAACTGCATTAAAATAATAAAAAAGAATAGATATAGCCAGGAACACCCTTACTTTCTAATAAGCCTTGCCCCTGGAACTAAGACCGGAATGGCTTTTGAAATTGAATAAATACTGAATGTGAAAATTCGTCTGTTAAGATATAGGAATTATACTAGAGTGACTTAGGAGTGAATGATTACTACAGGTGTCAAAATATTTGGACACGGCACTGACCACTGCAACCATCCCCCAAGTTGTGTAAAATGATTGAAAAAAAAACTAAACCAAGAACTGCGACAAGGCTCGTTTAATAAAGCCAGGGTGCGATAACTGCAACAGAGAACACACAGCTAACGACAGAATGTGCCCAAGCCATATTGAACACTTTAACAAAGTGGAATTTACGACAAACCAAGGTACGAGGTCAAGAATCCAGCCCATCAGCAACTTTACATCAAACTCATTTTAACCCCTAGGGTCGACGAATGCTGAGAGATAATCCAAAGATCAGGAAAGCAGACATGGACAAAGCATCGAAATATGGCATCAAGCTCAAATCAGAGCAACAGCAACTTTAACCACAGGATCTTTAGGAATTGTGAGTAAAATAAGTGACAAACTAATCAAACTAGATGAGCAAATCAATCCTAATCAATTTCTCCTATCATTAAAAACCATTAACAGCTCTTTGAGTAGTTGTAAAACTAGGATAGAAAAATTTAATCTCATGCATCAACTTTTATCACACTATAACGATAAAACAGAATAAACTAGAAAAATTATTAATAACATACTGAAATGTCAATGGACTAACAAAAAATATTTTAGAAGTCCCCTTTTTTGTGTGTAAACATAGGATAGGTATAAAAAGACCGACCAGATAATTGCGGTGAAAGTGGCTTTGTCATATCAATTAAAGAAGGAAAATCAGTTATATAAAATAGACATAGGAATAAAGTACAAGTAACCATGAGAATGAAAAATCATTATATACACCAGAACATCGATTGAGGATCCCCCGGTTTATTAATTCTTCCAACTGCTGGTCCTCGGTGTTTCTCAGCTCGCGGAGTCGAGGAAAGTTTGTAAATAATGCGTTGCCACCAGTAGCGGAGCGATAAATGCGGTCAGCGCCCTCAGTGAATAATTCGATCATCTATCATCATACGCGTCAGTTTGTTTTCAGTGTTCAGCGAGATTTTTTTATTTCGTTGTTAAAATGCTAAAGAAAAGTAAATAACCGAAAGTTGATAACCGAACGTACAATGTATAAAATTAAGCAAAAGAAAGTGTACGTAAGCATTCAATGAGTGTTTGACCGATTAACGTTACCAATGAAAATTTTTCATCAGAAATGCATTTATTTGTGAATCAAAAAAAAAGAAACGTTTTTCTCCAGTTAAGGACGCACGAAAATCCTAAATAATCCTCTTTTGTAAAAAATTTATTCTCACTTTACTTTAGAAAAATCCGACAGAAATGGTTTATACGACCTTGACAAATTACACTTTATTACCCCATTTTAGGATCAAGGTTATTTTCAGGCGACCCCCGAAACTGTTCTTAAACTGAAGTTTTGGTGTAAAAATATCCATAGCTATCGATTTCATTTAGAATGCCCCGATGGCCATACACTGTTCGCCTATAATTACATGACAGCACCTATTATAGTAGACCTTACCGTTACTAAAAACTTCAAAAATCTTCTGAGCATTGAAACTAAAAATGAAATTCACTCGGATCACAATCTTGTAATGATTGAGCTAAATAAAATAAATAACATTCAAACAGTCTGTAATACCTTCCTTAACTTTAGAAACAAAAATGCCGGGATTTCCGAGAGAGTACTGAGGCAAATATTAAAATGAATAATATATTTCGATCAGAATCTTAAATGGATGAAAGCGTTGCTGACTTATCTAGTGCCATCGGTCAAACAACTTTCTAAAATACACTGATAGTTCGCCCTTTTCAAATCACTTACACTACACTCGTTCTTTAAACAATTCGAATAGTGACAGAAATAAAATTAAAAAACTTTGGCAGGGAAGTAGAGCCTTTTAACTAAAATCGATAGTCAATTAATTGACAAAAAAAGTTAGAAAAGAGCAGAGGACAAATAGAAATTAATATCTACTTCCTTGTGGTTGCGAAGCGGCGTTGTCTTTAGCGCGGTCGGCAAGCGGTGCATCCTTTATGGCACGTTTTGCTGGCTAGTGGGTGAACCCTTTTAGTCTCCCTATTTACGAAGCGCTGCCACGCGCTCAGCTTGTCCATGTGAGTAGGCGGTAGAGAAAATTGTGGGCGGTGAGAGCACCTTGTTTCGTATTTTTTATTTTGTCGGACAAGCTCACCGGCCAAATGGAGGGACTAGCGAGGAGTCCCGTCGATCTTTTTTACTAAGGCGAACCTTATAGCGAGGGAGAAAGCGTCTGCGGCTTGATACAAGGGGACCTGGAAGATGGTAGGACTCATATTTCGATGAACGAGCTCGGTGAATGAAGTGCGATGGCGGGCGGCATCCGCAAAGCTCGGGAATACGTCGACGTATAAAATTAAATTACCTGCGCTCCTCGGCGGCCTTGCGTGATCGTTTTTTCTCGACGGCCCTACGGGCCCGTTTGCTCAGCAGCCCAACGCGCCTTTGAATTTGTTACTGCATGAGCCCGGTTCACTCGTGCCCGTCGATCTTCCGTTTTCTGTTAATGGTGTCCTTCGAAAGCACGCAGCTTCTCGCCGGCCTAGCGTGCCTTTCGGCGGCTCGGACGGCGATAAGGACGTACTACCCTTACACTTCTTGTCGTCGAGGGTTTTCTGTTTGTTAGGTCCTTTGTCCGTACACGCGGCGTGCTGCCTATGACGGCTCTGTGGCATGCGCAGTGTATCTTAAATTCTTCTCCGGGGATCTGAGCTTCCGATAGAAGTGGTAATTACTTGGTGTATGGCCAATAAATCCTCGAAAGGAAGCAGTCTCTGCTGATGCGCAGAAGATCCACAAGAGTAGACACGCTCGCGCGGCTCGAAAGGTTACGCGCTGCTACGCGCGTTACCTCGCGATACGGCTGATATTATTGGATGATGACAAAAAAAAACACGATAAAATTGAACAAAAGGAAACGGAGAAATTCTACGGTGCAAAAAAAACGGCTTAACTAAAAAATCTTACAACGACTGATTGCTAGAGTTGCTCTCGAGACACGACACACCGAACGCGAAGGTCTCGCTAGCAGTAGAAACGGCAGGGAGCCTGCCTATTGGCTAAAAGGCGACAACGAAGTAGCAGCCAAACGGTGGGGTATGAGCGGCTCGGCCTACTACCAAAGCCTTCGCGCGTTGGCAGCCATGCCGAGCCTTGAAAGTAAACAATATTAAACTATTTCAATTTCAAATCAAAAATGCAAGGAATACTCCTGAAAATATAAAATTCGGTCAATTATTTTAAAACTAACTCATCTTACTTATACATTAAACGGCACACGGCTAGGTCAATTAGGACGGTTGTTTCGCGTCATTTTTCAAGAAAGTAGACGCGAATTAATCGGAGAAAGACACCTGCTATTAAACTCATTGAAAATTACTATTTAAATTATTTGCTTGTTTTTTCTTTAATCTAAAGATTTATAAAAAAATTTACCTTGTTTGTATGCAAAAAAGTTTTTTTTTGTTCAGGAAACAACAATGCTATATCCGGAGTATGTGTTTGCGTCTTTGAGACGTATGCATCGACCTATTATTAATTTTTTTATAACCGACCACTACCGATTTATGAAGCTTAAACAAAAAATTCAGACAGTTTATATGCCAAAAACTTTCTTGGTATTTAACATAAAATAATACTGTATGTAGTGTTTTTGTTCGCATCTTGAAGACGCATCGAATGACCTGTTGGTAAATCTTTTATGGTCCATCGGTGCTGATTTACAAAGTTTAAAAGAAATGGGTGTATTCTGTTTATATGAGAAAAACTTTGTCTGATAGTGAATATTAAATACTTTGTCACATAGTGAATACATTTATAGTACTGAGCAGCGGTAATTCTTCTTTTTTTTGAAAGTATTTTTATAGATTTTATAAGTCTTCTATTTCCAAGGTTGAACGAAAGTGCGTTCTAAGAAAAATAATTACCGCTTTTTCATATTCTTTCTCTATGGTTCACAGCAACATATGCTTGAAAGCGTTTTTGCTTAATCTTCCTTTTCCTATATTAAGTATGATTCTTGCCGTGCTAAAGAATTTTTCGAACACTAACCACCAGAATTTGAATTATAAAAACGGAAAAAAATTGTTACGAAGACAAAAATATTTATTGATTTGAAAATAAATAATTTAGGCATTTTTTATAGTTGCTAGCACTAAAAAATGTAAGCAGTTAAATGTAACTAGCTAATAAAAAAGTAACTAGTAATACTTACAAGACTAAAAAACTTAATAATTTCATCAGCGCTTGCCTCACAAGCTTTAGAAAAGTGTAATTTTCTTTTTCTTGTTACAGAGTTCAGGACACAGATCAAGTTTTTACCTAACTACAAACCTATTCCTGGTGTTTCTTGTAACCTAAATTCTCAATCCTTAAATAGGTCATCGCCTACTGCGAGGTCCAGATTCAGGTCTCCTTCTGTCAGGCCTCATTCTTCAGAATTTTCTTCTATTTCAAGGCCTGTTTCTTCTGGCAGGTTCTTAGTTCGGCCTAACAGGCTTCGTTCTTCTAACGGTCGTAAAAATAGATTTAAGGAACTTTAAATTATTTGTTTTATCCCCGCTTGAATCGTCACCGGATATTCGAACTTCGAAGATACACCTTTCTTGCTGACACCGAAATTAAATGGAGAATGAGAGAAAGTACCATCATGCTTATGCCATTCGGAGAACAAATTGTTTTATCAACATTCGATGGTAACGTCTTTGCAATATTGGAGGATACTAATTTTCTTGCTGGAATGCATTTAAATGTTAAGGGGAAACAAAGACGGGCGAAAATGAACATGGAGAGCAGCGCGGTTACACTTATGACCTCAGAAGAAAGAGATAAAACTCCAGTAGGTTACACCCGCCTCATCACGAGAAATTTTTTGATAAACCGGATAAACCACGAGTGAACTGCAATCCTCTGCAATACTTATTGTTTGTGTTAAATTTAAAACTCAAATATAATATTCTTCGTGATCTTAAGTCGGATTGGAATTTGATGTGAAACTTGCAAATAGAAATAAGGATACCGAGTCATTGAATAATAGTTCTTAAGGCTTTAATCTTTCGTCAATTATCCAGCCAGACTTTCCTGAAAAGGAAATAAAAAAAAATGTTTCCCACGTTCGCACAAAAATATATTAATGTAAAAATTATTATCATAGGTTTACGATGATTCACTTCTCTTAATTTAACTATAGAGAAGACCACTTTTCAATTCACCTCTCTTAATTTAACTATAGAGAAGACCACTTTTCAATAAATAATAAATAAATTTACAACGATTACATGCATTAGTTTGCGACAATAAAGAAAGATTTTTAACAATTACAAGCAATATTATACGCGCGTTAAAATTCTGTTCAAACTAAACGATTCTATTTATACGCAAAAACAATACTTAATGAAAAACTTTTCATTCCAAACTAATTGTCAATGTTATAAATAAATTGTATAAATGAATATACATATCAGCTATATTGCGATATACAGACTTCGTTCCTTCCACAAAATTGATAAAGGATTTGTCAAAAATAAATAATATGTACGATTTTTTAAAACCCAATAACAATTTAAAATAGCTTAAATAAATTTAATGAACAATTACAAATTTTCGTTAATTTTTCAGCAGCACCTTTTACATATATATGACCACATAGTCTTATCACTGAAACCCCCTTCTTATTTACGTAGGCGCATTTTTTTTTGTCCTCTGAGCCATACCATTCGCAACCATTCAGCCTCTTTCCTCCATCACTTCCTTAAAACCTTCCTCTCTTTTTTATTATCTTATCCTTCTATCTTTGTTTATAACTCTCTCTTTTTCTATAAAGGCCCCTTCTCTCTCTATTTTGCATCAAGTGCTTCGCCCCCCCTCAGTACTAGCATACCCTCCTCTCTTTCGCCTAGCAGGTCTTTCAATCTTTCTTAAATTCTTTTCATTTTATCTCTATCGTACCTTATCACAAGCTTGTACGTCACCACTTTTATTTTTACTGCTCTTCTTTAAACCTCCTTCCTCACTTCTTTCTCTCCCATGCATTCGGACTGCCTTCTGGAGCCTCTACGTGTACCCGCTTAGCAGCCTTAGCTTTATTCCCATTAATTACTCTCCCTTTCATTTCTCTCTACCCGCGCACCTCTACCAGTCAACATCAAATTCCTGAACACACCTCCGGAAATCCTCATCTTTTTTTTACCCCTGCTGCGTTCCATTACATCACCTTTACTAATCATCCTCTCTGCTTTAACCACATCTCCATTCTATGAAACATGTCCCCTTGCACTTCCTTTAACATTTCTTTCTCCTCGTCCCACGCAAATATTTTCTTATCTACTTTTATTTTCCAATAGATTACCTTTGCTGCTCTCTCTCCACTTCCTTCTTTTCTCGACGTGTCGCACAGCATTTTTTGTACCTCTTTTGCCTTTTACGTCAAATCGTGATCGATAAAAAACTTCTTATACTTTAAGATATTTTCATTTCGCATTACCCCTAACTTGTCTTTTTACCTCTAAAATTCCACAGTAGTCACTTCCTTTACCTTTCTTCTTTCAGCCTAACTTGACCTGCCTTGCTCTTAAAGTCCCCCTACCTCTCTGTAGCTATCCTACTTTCTCTTCTATCATGTTCTCTACGCTCTCCTAAATTTCTTTTGTGAAATAAGCATTTTCTCATTTTTTCTTCTAAAATTATCACCTTTATAAACTGCATTCAAGAAAAAGAGCTTTTCTTTACTGTTTATTTTTCAAATCTGATTTTTGTTGATTTAGCGTTACCTCTCTCGATTTTTTTTTTTGCTCTAGATTATAAATGCTGTCTTGGCAAAGAATCAAATTTTTTTTTATTTCGCTTCGAAACCCTTCTTGAATGAAATATCAGGCATTACATTTTCCTTTAAGAATTTATGTTTTGAGGTTGATTTCAACTATTTTCGTTTGAAAATTTAAATATTTTTGGTTGAAATTATAGTTATTACATTCCTCTTTTATTAAAAATTCTACTCCTCTGTTAAAAATGTAATTTATTTGCAAATTTATCCATTCTATTAAGAAGGTATCATTTCGGGTCGAATATTTAATTGATTTCCTGAACAAGCTCGAGAGTTCAACTATTCTAAAAACACATTATCATTGAATTAGGAACATATTTTTTCAAATTCGGAGATACAATATTTTCTTGATTAGAGAAAATTTTCCAGATTAATAGTTATAGCATATATATTATTACATATAATAAATCACAACATGAATATAGTATTAAAAATGTACTTGATTACTGAAAATTAGGTTTCTTCACTCGAATATATTTTTTAAAAAAATTTTTTTTGATTAAAAAATAGGTATTTGTGATACAAGTGCGCAAAATATCTTATTGTTGAAGAGTGTAACACTTGCAGCATGAGCCGGAGGCTTAAAGAGGAAGTCGAAGGTTAGCGCACGAGTAAAGCGAGTGCAATAATTTGGACGAGTGCAAAGAGCTTAAAGCAAATGCTGCAATCACAAAATTACTTTGCTGGTGCGCAAAGTTACTTATCTCTAAAGTACGCATGCGCGTCTATTCCATCGATTCGCAAAATAGACATGTTTCAAAGTGCCTAGGGCGCACGTCTGTTTTATCTCGTACTTCGCGCTTCAATACTTCTGACCTCGCGCTTCGCGCTTGGCTCATTGCAATACCTTATTACAATATCCGCGCTTTTTGCTCAATTTTTTATATGTACTTATATAATTATCTGAATGCTTATATAATAACAATAATTAATTGTAAATTTTTGGTTACAGCAAAGTTTCTGCACGATTACGATAACATTTGATATGATTCTAACATTTTTAGAATGCTTGGAATTTAGAACACTTTTTTTAAATTCAAAGAAAAACTTTCAATTCCTAAAGATTTTGTTCAACTTGATGAAAATGCTACAAAAAAATCGAAAATTTCCATTCTGGTCAAACAGTGTTTGCTTTAATCATAGAATATATTTAAAATTAAAAGAAGAACGCTAAGTCACATATAAATTTATTGTTTATTTGTAATGTCATTTTCCACGACTTAAACAAAAACTATGCATCATATGAAAAAATTATTGCTAAAAAATCTGTACATTTTTTTTTGTTAAAGAACTTTTGTTAATTTTTTTTTCGTGGCTTGTGCCATTTGTCCAAAAAGTTAATTTTTTTAATTTTTAAGCTGGTTTTTACAAATAAGGCTAAAACTACAAGTTCTATTTAGTAGTTATTCATAGCAAATTTGGAGATCTTTTTTGGTTGGACAATTTTCGTTTTATCATTTTTTGTTTATCTTGCATAGTTTGACCGCAAAATGGAATTTTTGATTTTCAATACTTTTTTGTGCGATCAGAAATTTACATTTTTGATTTTTCAGAAAAATAGGAAATATGTTTTAATACTTTTGTGGTGCTTTCAAAAAGAAACGTTTTTCCCCTTTTGACTTTTTTATATCGAGCGTTGTTTAGCTTAAAATTTGCATTTTCTTTTGTTTCTTTGAATTTTGAAAATGCTATCAATCTGATAATTTTCTTTACATCAAGAAAGTCATTTGATTAAATTGATCGCCGTTTTGGGTATTACTTATGACCGTACACAGAATTTTCAAATCTCGAAAAAAGTGGTTTTAAAAATGTTCAAATGTGCTCCCTTTTTTTAATTTTTATCCAACCTAGCTGCCTAACAAGCTTGGCCTTATTCTTCAGGCTCTTAACAAGTGCGCCAAAGCTCAATCCAATCTGATCATTTTGTCGAAAGTTATCGTGCCTACAGACTACAGACTACAGATACCTTCGTAAAAATCGTTTTCTTTCGACTTAGAGGGTCCCAATACGTGGGGATTCGATAAAGACCGGCAAAGTCTAATTTTACATTAAACTAATACCTTTCCATTAGAATAAAAACGTACAAATTGAAAAATGAAGTTTTTAAAAAAACAACGCAACGTACGAAAGAAAAAAATTAGTAGACAAAAGTTGTTCACACAAAAGAGATATGCTTATTTGTTATTAATTATTATTTTTCAACCCATAGTTTTTGTTTTAATCGTAAAAAAAATAAATGCGACGAAAAATTTTAAATATTAAAGTAATCGTGAAAAATAACATTTTTATTTCACTTTGCAATGTCGAAATAAGCAGCACTAGACTTTTGACAAAATCAAGTGCGAAGCATGATATACGTCATGAGAATGTTTTTGTTAAAGCCGAAAGAGCTTTAACAAAAGAAAACTCACAATCACTAAATGACAGTTGTCGATGCTTTGACCTTCAACTTCAAAAGGTCTGTACACAAATGTGCAGAAAGTACAAGAATCGAGCACGCAGCGCGAAGTAAGTATCTTGTAGAGTGCGAAGCGCAAGAACCAACTGATGCGTGCCCTAGGCGCGCTCAAACTTGCGAGCGAAGAGAGCCGCGCGCAAAACAATCGTTTGGTTGAAAATTTCCCGTTTTGGTTAGAAAATCAACTATTTTTTTAAAATTTGTTTTTGATTCCCTAAAAGTTCAACTGTTCGGTGGCAAGCGCAACTTTTTTGAAAAGAATACCGTCTAGGTTGGTTTATTCATAATGTTTGCGGAACTTTAAAATCCCTAGATAAGGAAACTTTAAGGTTGTGACGCTTTTAGCATCCTTGGATCTGTGTGTATTTCATTTGAGTTAGAAAATTTGTGAAATACAAATGTGAATATTTTAACACAGATAAATTCCTTTCTCGCTTTCAAGTATTTCCTAATAAACAAAAAGAACGCGATTAAAATACAGCTATGTACATGAATCTGTGTATAAATTGCTAAGCAAAGTTTTACAATAGTAAATTCAATAAGTTTAAGGTAACTCTTGCTAGAAACCTTGAGATTTTTTTTTTGTGCTCTCGACTGAAATGAAAAGATTTTCGGGTCCGGATCCAGCAGTTCGCATCATCAGTAGACATTTGTAGCTGTGCACTGGAGTTATGTCGCACGCTTAGATCCGCAGTAGGCTGACCTAATATTTTTCGTTTGCGCACAAGATTTTTTTACAGATCCAGCTGCACTGTAGACTGATGTGGCATATGCAGTTGCGCACTAGAGCTGCCTAGCTCTTCCGGCTGCGGTGTTCTCTTTTGGCGGCATTTGTGATTGCGCACTGCAATATTTTGCCCTAAATGAGCTTACTGCGCAGCTGAATCTGCGAAACAACTCCGCTAGACAGCATTGACTCTTTAATTTTTTCTAAAGATTTTAAAGGAATTTAATGATTTCTAATGATTTCAGAATCTCTCAACGATTTCTAATCAATTTTGCAGGATTTTGAGAAATATCAACAGAATTCATGTAATTTCACAGGTATTCACTATATTCAAATATTTAAAAAAAAAATTATGTACAACAATTGAGGCGTATCGAAGGGTAATCAAGATTTGACAAGAATATATAATGTTTTTGCGAATCATGTGTAATTACCTTGAATTCTTCTCAATTTTTCCTCGGGTCTTTTAAATTTCTTTAAATTATCATTACATTTATAATAAATCTACTTAATTCAATGACTATTTCAAAAAACCCTGAAAATAATAAATTCATAATTTAAATTAAATTACATTTTTTTTAAATTCTATATCAATAAACTTGAGGGAAAATAAAAAATTAGTCACAGAAAAATAAGGAAAAAATTAGAAAATTCTCAAAATAAAATTTAGCGTCCGCTCTGAAAATCGAATGATTTAAAAAGTTGACATATAAAAAAATTTAGGTACCTGATACTTTGCACTCATTATAAAATAATTTTTGCTGTTGATTTAAATATTTAACATAACACTTGCAGTATGATTAGAATTTGATTTCAAGGAAATTATACAATCATTCAAATTTTGAAAACGTAAGGCGGCTGACATGCTTTTCTTCTCTTTTTTGTTTCTGAACTCACTTCCAAGGTGATAAAACCTATCTAGGAATATTCTCTGATCAGACAGGTGAAAATACGATATTATTTATGAACATAAGCATAAGAGTAACTAGTACTTGCCGACAGACTTATACTTTTTATCAATTTGTGGTCATCTTAAGGAATGTCGTTTTGAGAAGTAACGAATTTCGGGTTGTTCCCCTCAGTGAGGTGAATAGAGGAATTTGGAAATAACGCACCATTTTGACGAGGGTTATTGGACTTTACAAGATTTAATAAACAATTTAAGGATCAGGTACCTTAATGCTGATCACGTTGAATATCATTTTTTCTATAGAATTTCATGGGAGGGGGGACCCTTCGGGCACAGTAAATCTCCGAAACAAGACAAAGAAAGACGTAGTGCAAAAAATTTCTTTGATGCATCCTAGGGTATCCTCTTTACCGACAATCCAAAGACCACACACAAAGGCAACCAGTAAATTTCCAATGAAAGGTTATGGTGGTTGTTCCTAATAACCAAAGAACTAAAGGCCCTCTGTTTGAGATAACCAATAGAACCCTGCTAAAGTGCGCTCTCTGTTGGTTGATGTCCCTTTAATCGACACTCTAAAGGCCACACAAGGGCAACTAGTGGGTTCCCGATCAAAAGAATTGGGGTTGACCTACTTACCTGAGGAACTGAAGGCACCCTCCTTGAGACAACCAATAGGTCCCCGGGAAAGGGCCTAGTGTTGTTTAGTAAATAACATTGTAGTAAATGATATAAGAAGGGTGGCAAACCCTCAGTAAATTATATTCTTCTGCAGAAAAAAACATGTTTGATGACAGCTACAATCAATTCCGAAAAAAGGTAACATCAAAAAAAAGGAGGAAAGAAAACTATATTTGGAACTAGAAAAGGGGTATGGGTATTGTGAATAACACCTTTTACTAAAATCTCCTTCAATTCCCAAGGGTGCCGATAAATCTAGACGCGTGTCGGGTGTCGGTCAAAGGTAGGGTTACGGGGTTTTTCGTATTG
>JAUELO010463914.1:0-12287 GCA_032357855.1 Amphibolips quercusostensackenii
GTAAAAAACATTATAACGTTTTGGGCGTTGCTTTAAAACGTTGCACTACGTTACATTTTGTATTTTAACAGCTGAAATAACGTATACTAAAAATTTCAGACATGTGCTCAAGATTTAAAAAAAAATTTTTTTTTATACTAAAATTCGAACTTTTCTAGAAATGCCCATATATAATTTTCTAGAGTTCTCGCGTGTACAATCATCAAAAGGATCAAACCTTCTGAATCCGCAAAAAACAATTTTACGACGGTGTCTGTCTGTCTGTCGTCGTCATCGTTATTGTTGTCGTCTGTATACTGGATAACTTTTAAAATTCTAGTCCGATTAGATTATGCTTTGGCACACAATTTTAGTTACCAAAAAAAAGATCAAGTTTGTTAACCAGCTATTTTAGATAAAAATTCAAAAAGAGCATTCTCAAACTCTTTAAAACCATTTTTTTTTTAATTAAAAAATTCTGTGTACGGCGATTCATAGTACTCGGAAACACGAACAATTTATTTTTTTAATTTCTTTCGATAAAAATAAAATTATCAGAGTTATAGTATTTTCAGAATCCAAAAAACAAACGAAAATAAACATTTTAAGCCAAACAAGGCACGATATGACAAAAAGTCAATGAAAGGAAAACGTTGCTTTTTGAATGTTCTGCAAAATTATCATAACAACTTTTTAAATTTTTTTTAAGAATTGAAAATTCAAATTTTGATCACACAAAAAATAATGAAAAATGAGAAATTTCATTTGGTAGTCAAATTCTGCGAGACACGAAAAAATGTGAATCAAAAAAAATTGTGCACCCAAAGAAGATCTACAAATTTTTTATGAATCACTTTTTTAAAGGACACGTAATTTTTGTTTTATTCGTAAAAAATAAAATTAGAAATAAAAAAATTAAATTTTTGGACAAACGACACAAGCTATGAAAAAAATTATGAAAAAGTTGCTTATCCCAAAAATAGCTGCAAGTTGGTCATGAATAATTTTTTTATAGGACGCGTAGTTTTTGCTTCAATGGTAAAAAATAACAACATAACACTTAATGTTTTAGAAATATTGCTGGAATATTTAATGAAAACATTGGCAATATTCCAAATGAATATTGCAGGAACGTTCAGAAATCATTAGTATGTCCGACTCAGGTAATATTAGTCAGGAATATATCTCGAAAATTTTCAAAGAATATTGAAATTGCGCTCGCTTTATATGTGCGGAAAATGTCTGCAAAATATTCATTAACTATTTAATAATTTGAATATATATTGATGGAACATCTCCATACAATTTTTTCAAGATAGACAGAAAAAACTGGGGGATCCATTAGAACCAATTTTTGGTTCCAACAGAGCTGCAACAATAAATAAACCCCACTTGCTGTAAAGGAACTCAAAACGATAAATAAGCTCTAAATAGTACCTCGATTGAGGTTCTAAATGATCCCAATTGTAATTAAGCCTATTTATAAACAACCTATTTTTCGCTTTGCCCACTTCGACATTTTGTTTAATTAATAACATAATTTTTACCTTAAAGCATACATGTAATCGAACCCTGATGAACATAACTCGATAAAGAGAATTAAAGAATAAAATATTGCTGCAATTCAAATAAAAAAATGACAATAAATATCATTTAAAGTTTATGTAGCAAAGTTGTCAAAATAAATGTGTATTCATATGCAAGAAACTTTTTGTAGGACTCATTGGCAGTGCTGCCAATGCGGGCCCTCTGCTCTACTGCGCATGCGCTGCATAAGGCGCCTCATTGGCTACCATTGGCGCACCTATTTTAAATGTTAAAAATACAATTTTTTTTATTTCATATTATTAATTGAAAGTAATTGTATATTAACATGCTCAAGTGGTACGTGGATGGTTCTTAATATATTCTGAGCATCATTTCAGAAAATAAAATGAGTATTTAGTAAATAAGAAATATCATGTTATTAATGCAGTCTTTTTTAATTCTTTGAATTATTGTTACTAATTGATGCATTTAAAATTGTGTATAGAATTAAAATTTATAACCAAATTTTATAACCGGTTTAAATTAAAATATTTGATATTCATTTGTGGAGAAATTGTCATTCAAATTTTATGAAAGGTAAATATTAAAAAGAAACTCATAAAAAATAGAGATTGTGAAAAGAAATATAAAGAATAAAAATATATTTTGTTAATAACCAGCATATATGTTAAATTCGTTTTTTTTTAATGAAGCACCTACGCGTTTCGAATTGGGTTTCGGTTCCTTCTCAAGATGCGAAAAATACAAAAATTTGCGAAGATTTCAAGTGACGACAAAAAAATTTAGATAAATAAGATTTTCAAAACCGTAAAATTTCCTAGTTGGAAAATTCCTTAATAATAAAATTCCCGGAATTATTAAATTGCTGAAATTTAAAAATGACAAGTTGGAGAATTTCCGACAAAAAATTGCCGAATTATAAAATATTCGAACTAGATGATTTTCGAATTATAAGATTCCTGAATTTGAACAATAAAAAATCCTTTGTTTAATAAATATCATTTATTAATTGAAAATAAAAATCATATATTTATTACCAAAAAAAAAATTTTTTCTAATGTTTGAAGTTCTCAAAAATTATTGTTTCAAGTTAAAAAAAAAACAATAATTCAAAGAAATATATTTTTGGATGTACAATTTTTTTGAGAATGTGCATAAAAAAATTACAAAAAACCTTTTCAAAAATCGAATTTTGAATTTAAAAAAAAATATTTTTTAAACTTAGAGAAAAATCAGTGCTGAGTTATATTTTGCAAAAGTTGGTTCACACGTGTGTTAAAATTTATTTTTTTATACAATTTTTATACATGTATAGTTATTTTTATTTAAACAACAATGTTAAAAAACTATTAATATTTAAAAAATTGGCTTTGGTAAAAATATTTGATTATTGTATTTTCAATAAATAATATCTATTAAAAAACTATTTTTTTAATTGTTTCAGTTCGGGAATTTGATCATTAAGGAATTTTCCAATTCGGGATTTTTAAATTTCGACAATTTTATAATGTCGAGAATTTTATTTGCTGGGGATTTTCTTAACTCAGAAATTTTATTGTGTAGAGAATTTAATTTTTTTTGGATTTTACAGTCGTCCTTATGATCTTTGAAAAATTTTGTGCTTTTCGCATCTTGAGAAAAAAAACTGAAAACCAGCTTAAAACGCGTCGACGCTTTAATATAAAAAATAAATTTGACATTTATGCTAGTAAAATAAAAGTTTTTCTTTCACTTAATATACTTTTTTTGTACGTTTTAAAATAAATTCGACTGATTTTCTATATAATATTTAACTTTCACAAAATTTCAATTACTATTTCTCGTAAAATAAATGTTAAATATTCCAAACTGTACCTGTATTAAAATTTGCTTATTTATTCTAATTAATACACGTAATTTTATGTGAATAAATTAGTGACAATAATTAAAGAAAAAAACATTTTTAATTTATTCCTGAAAATCTGAAAAAAGTATACAGATTTCAAGAAAAAATTAAAATCATTTTTTATTTAAAAAAATTAATTGTAAGAGATTATTAAAAAAGATTTGAAAAGATTCCAAAAGATTTCTAAAGTTTCATAAAAGAGGTTTTTTAATTTTGCAGAATTAAAAACAAATTAGGAAAAATTTAAATGATTTTGAAAGATTTCAAAGTTTAGCAGGTCTGCAAATATTAAAAAAAGAATTTTCTTAAGATTCATGTAAAAATTTAAAATAATTTTTTATTTTGAAAAATGAACTTTAAAAAAAATAAAAAAGGTCAGTTTTTTGCATCGCAAATGTTTTTGGTTTATTTCGAGTTTTTTAGTATTTTTTGTGAATAAGATGCTCACTGAATTAATGAATTTAAAAAATAGATTCAATTATTTGAATGATTTTCGTTCGAAGCTTATCAAATAAATGAAATTGCTTTATTAGCCTGACTTTCCCCTGAGCAACTTTTAATTTTCCCTGAACGTTATAAATTTGTCTTTCAGGTTAAATTTGTACAAAAAAATTAATGTTTATCCAAAAAGATATATCTTCAATAAATAAAATAAATTTTTTCCCAAAAAAGATATATTTTCAACAAAATACATGAACTTTCAAGTTAGATGAGGATTCTTTAATAAAAAAATGAATTTTTAAGAAAATAGTTATATTTTTAACTAAATAAATGAAATTTCAACCATATAGATACATTTTCTACAAAAAGACGAATTTTCAACTAAATATAAAAGGCATATCTCCATTTAAAAAAAATTAATTTTCAACTAAAAAAAAATCAACCTTCAACCAATTAAAACGAATTTTCAACAAAAGAGTTAAATTAAAAAAAAGGTTTTGCAATTTAAATGATGAATCATCAAACAAAAAATTAAATTTTAAGCTAAGTAGTTATACTTTTAATTAAGTATTTGAATTTTTTATTTAAAATTAAAATTTTACAAAACAGTTAAATCTAGAATCCAAAATGACGCATCAAAAAAACATGGTTGAATTTTTAACAAAAAATGTAATAAGTGACATTTTAATAAAAAAAAAAGATTTTTTTTTTGAGACAAAAACAATATGTAGCCAAGTACTTGTATTTTAAGAAAAAAGAAAAAAGATGAAATTTCAACCACAAAAGATGATATCTAAGAATCTTAATGGACGAATTTTAAACCAAAAAAACATTTTTTAAGGCAATAAAGAAAAACAAATAGCATAAAAATGGGGAATTTTCATGCCAAACAGACAAATTTTCTACAAAGCATTTGATTATTTAATCCAAAAATATTAATTTTCAACAGCGAAAAATATAATAGTTGATATTTAATGAAAGTTTTTCATGCGTTAAAAAAAAAATGTCATCCAAAATATAGAATATTCATGCCAAGAAGGCGAGTTTTGATCAAAACTGTAGAATTTAAAGAAAAAAAAATTCATTTTCGATTAAATTGTAAAAATTTCTACTTGAAAATCTTAATTTTCAGTAAAAACAGTTGAATTTTTAACGAAAAATGTAATTATTGATATTTTAACGAAAACTATCTTTATTTAAAACCGAAAACGGTTTCCAAACAAATAGTTGCATACACAACCCAAAAAGACGAATTTTCACTAGTTAAATTTACAACAAAAAATATTGACCTGTTGTTTTTAACAAAATTGTTTAATATTGAACTAAATAATAAAATTGTATGTTTATTCTGTTATTTAATAAAAAATACAAAATAATTTTTTTTAATGTAAGCATTTTTACTGAATTAATGGAGTACAATATTTCCAATATTTAAATTCTTTTAAACAGTTTTTACAACTTCCATTTTTTTCAAGCAATTTAATATTTTCCTTTTTTCTTAAATATGAATAAAATTCCGCACATGTCAAGTTTTTCAAATTAAATTAAACAGTCACAGTGACACTGCGCCCTCAGAAATTGTTAATAAAATTCAGATTCGCGCAATAAGAACTGCGAATTTTTTTTTCCGGGCATGAAAAATCAAGACAAAGCAAAGAAATTAGAAAATCAGGACAACGATAAAAAAATTAGTACAAGTCACGATTAATCAGGACGTCTGGTAATCCTGATCACGTTAAAATTTGATTTCAGACAGTGTTTTTTTGGAGTGAGACTTTTTTTGGGACGGGAGCAAATGAAAAAGAACGACCAAATAAACGACCGCACAAACACGCAACCGCATGGTCACGCCACCGCACGGACACACAATTAAACGTCCGCACGTACAGCTAAACAGGGTCTGGTCTCTCTCTCTCACGCATGGATATGCTGTAGAAAAATGTCAAATTTAATCCATCAAAGTCTTACTTCTGCCGTATGGCCCCACTGCTACACACTGTTTTTTATTTAAAATTAAAAATGAATTTTTGAGCGACATTTTTTTCGTTTGTCTGCGCGAAAGAGAAATTTCAATATTCGGTATGGTTTTAATACTAGTATAGGACTAATTGTAAGATAAATACAAGCTTCAATATTAGGCGAAGAATTTTCAACCTCACGTGGTATGAATCAAAATGATCGGCACAGAGCGAAACGTAAATATATAAAGAAACAGGTGTTACGATCGTGCACATACTCAAACCGGTTTCATGGTTTACACATGCCAACGTCGGAGACGTAATTGGTGTAGTCATCTTTGGAGTACATAACAACCGAAATAATATTTTACCTACTGAATCCGTCATTTGACAATTAAACAATATCATTCAGGGCTAAAATTACCAACTATATAAATAACTGACCCCTCCCCCAATTACCCCACACAGATGCATTTGTGGTTTTTAAATTTCACCAGCACTACATTATTAATTTTTAAAATTACTAATTAAAAAAAAAATTCTAATAAAATTGTTAAATTTTTAACTAGAGAGATGAAATTTCCAATAAAAAAGCAAATTTTCAGCAAAAAAGTTTAGTTTTCAACCAAGTAATTGAATTTTGGATCAAAGAAATGACTTTTCAGATAATAAAATAAATTTTCAAAAATGTTCAATTGTCAGCCAAGTAATTTAATTTTAAATTAACGAAAGTTATTTTCTACAAAAAAAAGACGAACTTACAATAAAATGCATACATTTTTAACCGAATTGTTAAATTTAAAACCAAAAATAGAGTAATTAAATATGCCAATAAAGAAATTATTCAAAAATAAATAAAATTTTTTAAATAAAATAGTTAAATTTTCTAACAAAGAGATGGATTTTCAAATGATAAAATGAATGTTTAACAAGCAAGTTCAATTTTCCGCCAAATAATTGAATTTTAAATAAAAAGTTTAATTTTCTGCTACCAAAGATAAATTTACAACAAATTACGTTAACTTTCAACAAATTGTTAAATTTCCAACCAAAAATAGAGAAAGAAAATTTTCAGTTTAAATAATGATATAAAAAAAACGAATTTTCAACATAATAGTTAAATTTTTAGCAAGCAAGAGGATTCTTCAAAGAATACAATGAATTATTAACAAAAAAGTTAAATTTTTAGCCAAGTAGTAACTGAATTTGCAACCAAAAAGATTAATTTTCTACTAAAAATGACAAATTTACAATGAAATACATATATTTTTAACATAATTGTTGATTTTTTAAACAAAAGCAGAAAAATGAAATTCTCAGTAAAAAAATTATTGAAAAAAAAACAATTTTCAACTAAACACTTGAATTCTCAGCTGACTTTTTAATAAACAAATAAATTTTGTCTGGAGTTTAATTTTCAATCAAGAAAATTAATTTTGTACAAAAAAAGACGATCTCTTAATAAAATTTATCAATTTTTAAAGAAATTCTTAAATTTTCAACTAAAAACTATCAATTTTCAACCGCAAACAAAATAAATCAATTTTACGTTGGAAAATTCATTAACAAGAATAAATAAAAAAAAGTAGTGGAATTTTCATACAAAAAAATGGATCTTTAAATAATAAAATTAATTTTTAAAAAAAGAAGTCAAGTTTTTAATCAAGATTAACTTTTTACCAAAAAAGACGAACTTACAATGAAATTCATCAATTTTTAACGAAATTCTTTAATTTGTAACTCAAAACGATCAATTTTCAACCAAAAACAAAATAAATCAATTTTCCGTTAAAAAATGTATTAAAAAAAAGAATTAAACAAAGTAGTGGAATTTTCAAACAGAAAGATGGATCTTTGAATAATAAAATGAATTTTTAACAAAGGAAATTACCAAAAAAGATAAATTTAAAATGAAATATATACATTTTCGACCAAATTCTTGACATTTTTAGTTGAAAAAATTATTTTAAAAAAACTCTTTTAACAAAATAGTTAAATTTTCAGCGAAAGAGATTTTTTTTCAAATAATAAATTGAATTTTTAACAAATAATTTAAATCTTTAACCAAGTAGTAACTGAATTTTTAACAAAGAAGATTAATTTTCTACCTAAAAAGATAAATTCACAATAAAATATATAATTTTTCAACCAAATTCTTGAATTTTAACCAAAAATAGAACATTAAATTTTTTTGGTAAAAAACTTCTTAAAAAAAAAACAATTTTTACCAAAGAAGTTAAATATTCATCAAGAGAGATGGCTCTTCAAAAAAAAAAGATAAAAAAAAATAAATTTACAATAAAATATATAAATTTTTAAGCAAATTGTGAAATTGTAAACCGAAAATAGAATATTGGAACTTTTAGTTAAAAAATTATTTAAAAAAAAAATTTCTAAAAAAAATTTCAAATTTTCGGTGGTAGAGATGTCTCTTCAAATAATAAAATAAATTTTTAACAAAGAAATTTAATTTTCAATCAAGAAGATTTATTTTGTACCAGAAAAGACGAAATTACTATAAAATTCATAAATTTTTAACGAAATTCTCAAATTTTTAACTAAATACGATCAATTTTTTACCGGAAACAAAATAATCGAATTTCCAGTTAGAAAATTAATTTTAAAAAAATAAATCTGAAAAAGTGCATAAATTTTCAACCAGAGAGATGAAGCTTCAAGTGATAGAATGAATTTTTAACAAAGAAGTTAATTTTTTAAGCAAGTTGTGACTGAATTTACAATCAAGTAGATTAATTTTCTACCAAAAAAGGTAAATTTATAATAAAATACATAAATTTTCAACCATATTGTGGAATTTTGATTAGAAGTAAAACATTGAAATTTTTAGTAAAAAAATTATTTAAAAAAATTTTTTTAACATAATAGGTGAATTTTCAACAAGAGAAATAGCTCTTCAATTGATAAAATAAATTTTTTAACAAAGAAGTTTAATTTTCAATCAAAAGATTAATTTTGTACTAAAAAAGACGAACTCACTATAAAATACATGAATTTTTAAAGAAATTTTTGAATTTTTAACTAAATACGAATCATTTTTAACCGGAGACAAAATAATTAAATTTCCAGTTAAAAAATTAATTTTAAAAAATAAATTCAAAAAGTACATGAATTTCCAACCAGAGAGATATAGCTTCAATGATAGAATGAATTTTTAACAAAGAAGTTAATTTTTTTAACCAAGTTGTGATTGAATTTACAACCAAGCAGTTTAATTTTCTACCAAAAAAGATAAATTCATAATAGAAATACATAAATTTTCAACTATATTGTGGAATTTTAACCAAAAGTAGAACATTGAAATTTCAAGTATAAACAGCAACAAAATATAAATATATTTTTCACTTAGTCAAGAATTTCTTTATAGTATCTTACATCATCCTGACCCTGTTGATTTACGGAAAAACTTAGTTTCAGTTTTGTTGTTTTCTTTTATAAGATTTAAATGAAGAGAATTATTTTTCGTCTTTCGCTGATTCCATGATGAACCATAATTTACTATCAGCTTGGTTAATTTTTGTGAAACGTCATTACCTTTATCTTTTGTCAATAAGAGGATTGTGGACATTGTCTCAAAATTTTGTCAAAAATTTTTTTTCTCAGAAAGGTTGTGCAGTTTAAGATTCCTCAATTTTTTTGGAAGGTGCTCCTAATTAAATTCCAGAAAATCTTAGTGGACATTCAAACAAATTCGAGAGAGACAATGGCATAATAGTTTGAAATACTGTTGTCTATTTTGATTTTGAAGTCCTAGCTAACAGCTCAGTTAGATCAGCTTAAAAATTTTTTGTAGAATCATTTCGTCAAATTTTGTATGTTGATTCATCATTCATTAATTACTAAGCTATACTGGTATAATACGCTTTGTTTATTATAACAATTTTGTTGCTTCTATTAGCTGTGGTTATTATAATATCCTTATTATTGTTAATAAACTGTTTTGTTTTGCTGTTACTTTTAAGCCAAGCAGAGTTACCAATCTCATTAATTCACTTTAAAGTCCAGTAGACGGCTTCACTTCTTACCTTATTTTTCAATTCTGGTGTGATGTTCTTCATGTTGTATTCAGCATTAGTTATTGATTTAGCTACAAGAGAATTTTTTTTTTAATATGGTGAAGCGTAATATCTGCTCAGATTAATGACACCTTTTTCATTGCTTGGTATATTTTTATCAGATAAATAGAGAAGCAATAATATCTTTAATATTATGCATCAGGACAAGATATGGTTTAATTATTCTGTATCACCTGTAATTTTCTTTAACAGTATTGAGTTTATAGTGCCTTGATAAGGACTCGATATCGAGTCGAAACATGTTGACAATTTTTTATTAAAAATTTTAACATAAAACAGTATATGCCTTGACTGAATTTATCAACATACTAAGCGACAAAATATTTTTTTAGATGATGAACTCCGATGGAACACACCCCCGAATTTAACAACTGGTTCTGATCCAAAAGAAAGTATGTATATTGAAGCTATTGAACCCAGATTCCTTCCTTTTTCTGCAACTCTTTCTGTAGAAGCTGGTGGAAATAATGCCCATTCGCTCAGCTTCAGTGGAAGTACAAGCAAAAATGACCAGCTAATAGGATATGCAGGATCTTCAGATAAAGCCAATGCAAACTATCTTCATAATCAACAGAAAAACCAACAATATGGAAGACCATATTGGACTAACATTAGTCCAAACTATGAAAATGACGGTTTTAGTAAGGCAATTTCTAAAACTTGTTTGCTCTGTATAGAATGAAAAGCATTTGGACTTCAATGCTTCCTATAAAAGCATCTTGACCAAAAGAACAGATATATTTTAAGATGTTTTTAAATTTTTTTCTTCTAGTTTTATCAAATCCATATCGTCCAACCCTACAAATTCATCACCGACCCCAAGGCTGGTCACCATCTAATTGGAGAAGACCTAGTCAATTGGAAATCACCATCGACGATAGATGGCATAAACAAGTACCAGAAGTTCGTATAACTAATAATTGGCAATACGAGTATGACAATACACAAATTCAAGGAGCGTGGAATCCTTATAGTTGTTACAGAAGACCCTATAGATTTTCAAACTCCAGAGAAGAATACGAGTGGAACAGCAGATGTCTTTTAGATAAGTCCTCTTTTTGGACAAATCAGAATTACCAAAAACCTACTCTCGAGATTTCATCACCTTCTTCCAGACCTGGCGCTTTCTTAACTGAATAAATAATTTTTGATAAATTTAATTTTGGTTATGTTTTATATTTAATTTAGACCGTTTTTAATTACTAACATTTACAGTAAAAATATTAAATTTCTAACAAAATAGGTGAGTTCTTAGCTAAACTGTGTAAAGTTCAACCCAAAAGACCTAATTTATCCTTAAAAAAAAACGAAATTTCAACAGAATACATTATTTTTCAACAAAAAAGATTATCTTTCATCCAGGGAGATGAATCTTCTACAAAAAAAAAAATAAATTTTTGACAAAACATTGCAACCTTACAAAAATTAGTATAATTTGAAAAAAATGCAATAGCTCACTTTTTAGTTTTATAAAAATTTGATTTTTAAACAAAAAAAGTCGAATTATACCAGTAGTGTGGTTCTAAAGAAAGTGTTCTGGCAGTACTTTTATAGAAAGTTTGACTCATGATGTTCATTTAGAAAATAAGCTAGACGCGTTGTCTCTAGCTTAGGAAATTAAACTCTTGAAAATTACCTCAAACTTGCCAAAAATATCTTGAAGTTCACCGAAATTTTTTAAGAAGTTACGACTATAATTATGAAAATTATGGCAAAGTTCCAAGAAATTTATGGTAATTAATAATCACGTCCATGATTATCCACCACAAACTGAACCTTTTCAGAAGGAACCCTTTGTTCATCAACAGGCCAAAATTACGAAATGAAAAAAAAACATAATTCTGCAGCATGCA
Organism: Amphibolips quercusostensackenii; assembly: GCA_032357855.1. Taxonomy (NCBI): domain Eukaryota; kingdom Metazoa; phylum Arthropoda; class Insecta; order Hymenoptera; family Cynipidae; genus Amphibolips; species Amphibolips quercusostensackenii. Next base: position 11,759 of record JAUELO010463914.1, read on the forward strand.
GTTTAAAAATAAGGTATTTGGACTGCACAAGTTTTTGAAATTCCGCCCATGTGTAATTCGTCCAAAAAAGATTTGAATTGATGTAAAAGTTGTTGATACTCTTAAATTAGGTTTTTCTTTGTTTCTTATGACCCCATAAGCGTGCAAGAAGCCCTAATAGAACCCCATGGCGCTCAAGCTATTAGGCCTATTGTGACACATCTTTGACTATCCACTCTTAGTAGTCGACCCCAAATTGTTTGTCAAAATCTAGTATGTCATTCACTGATTGCGTTATTATTGTCTCAAGTTTCATGAAATGGACCCCAAGGGTTTTGATACCTGAGCCTAGCTGATTCCGGGCACTCGCATGAGATATGAAGTTGTATTGCATCATCCCTGATGCATTTCCTGCAATCTTTCGTGGGTTTATACCCAATTTTATGCATATAATAGTTCAGATGGTTGAGCCCTGTAAGCATCTAAGCCACTTTCCTTATGTATTTCTTAGGTAAGCCCAGTATTTCCCTGCCTTGATCCATCCTGTACG
>JAUELO010463966.1:0-12285 GCA_032357855.1 Amphibolips quercusostensackenii
TCAATCCGTGTGGACGTAGTGAACACCGAAAAAATGAAAATAATTTTACACATTTATTTTTTACTCGTAAAATTTTTCTCAAAATTATCACTCAAACTAAATATACAAACGCAATTTATTGTCTCATTTTCTATTTTCCAAACTTTGAGAGCGATATATCATCGCGTTTGGATATGGCGAACACCAAAAAAAAATTTCATAATCGTGGACTGATTTGGTGACGTCATCACGTAGAACATGCCCTTAAACAAACAAATTAATTTTTGATAAAAAAATTAAATACTCGAATTTTCAGTAAAAAATTAATCTTCTACCAAATAAAATAAATTACAACGAAATAGTTACATTTTCATTTAAACAGATGAGTTTAAAATCTAGAAGATCAAATTTCGACCAAAAGAGACAAATTTTCCACACAAAATGGAATAGTTAAATTTTCAGTAAAAAAAATAATTTCCAATAGAAGAACTAATTTTCAATTTAGAAAATTAATTTTCAACCAAAAATATAAATTTCCAACCAACAAAAGTAATTTTCTGCCAGAAAAAAATTAATTTTCAACAAAATATAGAAAGTTTCCACCAAATAGTCGAATTTTTTATTGATGAAGGTAAATTTTCAACCAAACAGGGAATGTTATGTTAGCAGTAAAGATATTATTCTTCAACAACAAAAATATATATTTTGAACAGCATAGATCAATTTTCTACCAGATAAATTTCAAACCAACAATTAGATCAATTAAAAAAAATTAATAGTGTAGGTTGATTTTCATTATTAAAAAAGTATTTCCAATAAGAAAACTAATTTTCAATCAAAGAGATACATTTTTTACCAGAAGGATAAATTTTCAACCAAAAACATTAATTTTCTAGGAAAAAAGAATAATTTGTAATAAAATTTTCAAAATTATTAAGCAAATATTCTGAATTTTAAAGGACTTTTCAACCTTAAAGTTCAATTTTCAAAGAAATGAATTTTTCAACCAAAGATATTAGTTTTATACCAAAAAAGTTTACTTTTTAATGAAAAAGAGAAGTTTTCAATCAAATCATTCAAGAAACTGAAGAAATTTTACAAAATATTTTGAAAAATTCCAGTCTTTTAAAAAGACGTTTCGGACTTTTAGAAGTTTGGGAGAAATCAAGAAATATTTGATGAATTTTCACAAATTTTTCCAAGTTTTTAAATATTCCTAATCTATTTAAAACTTCTTAGATTCCTAACAAAATTTTTAACTGGCTTGAATTTTTCCCGAAATTCTGAAAAACTATTGAAAATGTAATAAATTGCATTGTAATCTTCTAAATTTGTCCATACATTTTAAGAAAATTTGTTTAGTCTCTTGAGGGCCCTGGAAATCAAGCATAAGTCTCACTAGTAATTTGCAGACCAAACGGTGAAGCAATTTTGTCTGGTTGTTTTCATAAATAATCTACATATTACAAAGCTTTATGGTACAGGTTGTTTGTTACGAGGAAAATTCTATTTTTTATTTAGCAATTGAAAGAAAATAAATTTGACTGGACAGCATCGTTGTAGTAATGTGTTCTACTATTTAGCGAAGAATGGAGCAGGTAAGGGAGTTCTCTAGCTTGGAATTTTGTTTGGGCGTCCCTAGCGAGAAAAAGAAAAACTACCACTCGTTTTGACTCAAGTCTGCAGGTAATGAAACGTCCACAATTACCAGCGCTGTTTCATTCAGTGGCGTTCATACCGTATATGAAAAGTAAAAAAAAATATTTTAAAAAAGTTGTCAGGGCGTTTTAAAATGTCGAAATATTGACGATATAATTAAAGTGAAGACAATTTTTTTAAATACTTTTTTTCCCAGAAAAATATCCTAAGTTCCAACTGCATAAAAATTGTGAATGTTCAGAAAAAGTTACATTGGATGTAATTTTTAATCGTTGTGAAATAGTCTAAAGCATATAAAAAACAATACGTTACACGAAACTCTAAAAAACCTTTTTATCAAGAAAATTGTCGCATTCTATGAAAAAACGAGTGCGAAGCACGAGATACATGATAACGTGTTCATTGTTTTATTTTTAATGTAGTTTTTCACAAATAAGACAACAACTAGGCATCGTATCAATAAGTAATTGATTACAAATTTTTCGATTTTTTTAAAGTGAATAATTCTTGTTTTTTTAATATTTTTTCGTATGTACGTTGCTTAGTGTGACCGCAAAATGACATTTTTGATTATTTACAACATCTTGTGCTATTAAACTTTAAATTTTCGATTTTTCAGGAAAATTCCAAAAGTTTGCTTGTATATTCTCATTTCATATACAAGGTTCTAATTTCGGAGTAAGTTTGCCGGAAATTGTACAGTTGTACTCATTTGTCGTGTATATTGCATGCATGAAATCGGGGGGCAAATTGCTTGTAAGAAACTGTTTTTAATTACATTTACTTGACCTAATATTTTGTTGACAATTTTATTTTACTCAAAATCTACATATCATGATATTATATACCTCCGCGACCTCCACCCAGCCAACCTTTTGGGAATTCACCCACACATTTGGGTAGGAGCCCCCACTTATCGTATACGGTATGTACGCCCCTGAATAAAACAGCGCTGGTAATAGAGAACGTTTCATTACCTGCAGACTTAAATCATAACGGATGGTAGTTTTTCTTTTTCTCGCTAGGGAAGCCCAAACGAAATTCCGAGCTATAGAACTCCCTTACCTGCTCCATGCTTCGCTGAATAGTAGAACACATTACCACAACGATGCTGTCCAGTCGAATTTATTTTCTTTTGATTGTTACATAAAAAATAGTATTTTCTTCGTAACAAACAACTTGTACCATAAAGCTTTATAATATGTAGATTATTTATGGAAACAACCAGACAAAATGGCTTTACCGTTTGGTCTGCAAATTACTAGTGAGATTTATACTTGATTTCCAGGGCCCTTAAAACCCTTTGAAATTCTTTTGAAGCTTCTGAATTTATTTTTTAATCTTCAAAAATCTACATTTCTAAAAATCACCTAAAGTCTAAAATCCTTTTTGAAATTCTTCAATTCTTTTAAATATTTTTTGAATTTAATGGATCAATTTTTTTTTCAATTTTACCAAATTGAAACATTTTGCTTTAAAATCTTCTACACACTTTTTCAAAATTTTGGGAAATTGTTTTGATAAATTTTCTTTTAAAGTTTATTTGTTAAAATGAAAAAATCATTTAAAATTTTCACGCGAATCCTAAAATAATTTGTTTTTTAATAATTTCAGACCTTCTAAACCTTCTAGTCTTTAAAAACTATTCAAATTTTTCCTAGATTTTTTTTTATTCTAAAATATTAAAAAACTTGCCTTAAAATCTTTCAGATTCTGCTTTGACAATTTTAGAAATCTTTTTAAATGTTTTCAAATTTTTTAAATAATCTCTTTAAATTATTATTCCTCGGAATGAAAAATCATTTCAACTTTTTCTAGGGCCCTTAAAATTTTTTTTCCATTCTCGTGAAATTCTAATAAATTTCAAAAAAATTTTGACAAATTTCAATTATTTTTTTATCTTTTCAAAACTTCTGAATATCTCTTAAACTTATCAAATTTATTTTTCAATTTTGCAATATGGCGAAATTGCAAAATTTTGTCTCAAAATTTTTTACACTCGTTTTAGAAAATTGAGGAAATAATTTTAAAGTTTTAAAAATCTTTTTCAATTTTCTTTTAGAAGACAGTAAAAAACAATCATTAAAAACAATTTTTTGAATCAAAATTTTCCCATGAATCTCCAGAACATTTTTTTTCCATCCCCATGACATCCTGCGAAATTCACTTCACCTGAAAATTTTCAAATTGTAAAACATTCAAAAAATTGTCTTAAAGTCCTCCATATTCTTTTTCCACATATTTTAAAACCTGCAAAACTTAAAGTTATTCTTAAAAAAACCTGAGTCATAATAAATTTTCCCAAAAATCTGAAATAAAATTTAATCTCAAATTTATCATAAATATTAAAAAGCTTCTAAATTTTTTTGTAATTCTTTAACATAAGTTTTTGCTTACAATATAATTTTCCTTATCTCTTTGAAAATGTAAGAAAGTTTACAAATTAAAGTGTGGTAGCGAAATGTTAAGAACAGAAACATTTTCCATTATTAAACCATCATTAAAAATTTAAATTTCCCCTTCTATCACTAATGTTTAGAAATATTTAGAAATTCATTTCATAATGAAGTAAAATTATTTATTAAAAAATTTGGATATTAAAAGTTGATGGTGCAGAAAATTCATAAATTAAAAATGTTACGTAATCGGGTGAAAATCCCCCTTTCCCCTCAAATAGTTGATTTTTCATCTCATAAAGGATACAATGAAATGGTGCAATTTGCAGATTCAAAATTAATTTTTAATAACCAAAATCTAAATTTTCAACATAAAAATAAAATTTTAGTCCAAAAAAATGAATTTTTCAGCAAAAAGATCAATCTTCTAAAAAAAAACTGAAATTTTCAACAACATCAACATCGAATTTCAACAAAATTGTTGAACTTTAAAGCAAAAAAGACTAATTATTTACAAAAAGGTGAAATTTTTAATTGAAAAATATGATTTTTTAAGAAAAAAGCACATTTTAGAACAAAATGTTAAGTTTTCATAAGAACACTTTAATTCTTAACCAAATAGTTGAATTTAATACAAAAACTAAAAATCATTTTAAAAAAAGTCAAGTTTCAACCGAGTAATTTAATTTTTTACCAAATTTTTTAATCCTTAACCAAACCAGATTAATTAAGATGCAAACATTTGGATTTTTAACTTAAAAAAATAAATTTTCATACGAGAAGATTATTTCCCGACCAAAAAAGACGAGCTTTGAATAAAATACATAAATTTGCAACTTGATAGGAGCATTTCTTAATTAAAAGTGAAATAGTTACATTGTTGGTTAAAAAAATGATTTTTTATCCAAAAAAAGCGAATTTTTACAAAAATAGTTAAATTTTCAACAAAAGAGAAGAATCTTTAACTAAAATAATGAATCATAAAAAAAATTTATTTTCAGCAAAAGAGTTTAACCCAAAAGATGATTTTTCATCCCGGAAGAATAATTTATTCAAATTAATAATATCAATACATTTAATAATTAAGTTTTTAATAAAAGATGTAAATTAAAAAAAAAATAATTTTTAAGTAAATTTTTCACCAAAATATTAAGTTTTAATAAAAATAGTTAAATTTAAACTAAAAACAAGACTAAAAATTTTAAATTTTAACAAAAAAGTTTATTGTTAACCAAATATTTCAATTTTCAACCAAATTGGTGAATCCTCAATGAAACCAGATTAACTTAGATACAAACATTTGTATTTTTAACCAAAAACGATAAATTTTCACTCCAGAAGATTGATTCTTGACTGAAAAAGACAATTTTTTAATAATATACATAAATTTTCCACTTGAAAAGATTAGTTTTCAATCAAAAATATCAAATTTCAATTAAAAATAAAACAGTTACATTGTTAGTTGACAAAATTATTTTCATCTAAAAAAGAAGCGAATTTTCAACAAAATAGTTACATTTTCAAAAAAAGAGATAAATTTTTAACCAAAAAGATGAATTTCCCAGCAGGAAGATTAATATTTTACCAAAAAACACGGAATTTCAGCAAAATACAATAATTTTTAACAAAATAGGCGAATTTTTAAGCCAAAATAACGAATTATTTACAAAACGGTAAAATTTTCAACCCGAAAAAATGGATTTTTAACAAAAAAGTTAATTTTTAAACGAATTGTTAAAGCCTCAGACAAGACAGATTAATTTATACTCAGACAGTTGCATGCTTTTAATTAAGAATTTTTTTATTTCGTTGCAAATTTAACAATTTTAAATAAAATTATATTGTTTGTTTGAAATATCTACTGTTTCATTATTCATCAAGAATTCATCTTTTTTGGTAGAAAACACAATTATTTGGGTGAAAGTTTAACCATTTTATCAAAAAATAATTTTTTATTGTTGGAAAATCATAATATTTGTTGAATTTTCATCTCGTTTGTTAAAAGTATGATTACTTTATTGAATTTTCATATGATTGGCTGAAGATTCACCTATTTCGTTGGAAAGTATTTTTTTTGTTAAAAATTAATTTTTTAATTAAAAGGTTCATTATTCCATTATTTTTTGATTGTTGAAAATTTTTCTTTTCAGGTTAAAAATTTTATTATACTGGTAGAAAATTCAATTATTTGGTTGAAAATAAACCTTTTTGTTGGAAGTTTATATTTTCTAGTCTATAATTATTTAACTATTTTGTGAAGGATTCATATTCTTGGCTTGGAAATTCTACAATTTGGTTCAAATTCATCTTTTTTAGGTAGAAATTTGATATTTTTCTCATTTAAAATGTATCTATTCTATTTTTGGCGAAATTTGGTTTACTCCTACTTTTTACTTGGGTAAATGTTATACTAATTTATTTAACATTTATTTTTTTCAGATTAAAAACATAACTATTTGGTTGAAAAAATGTTTTTGTTAAAAATTAATTTTTTACCTAAAAATGTATCAGAGGCTTATAATTATGATATTAAATGGCACAATTTGTACATAGTTTAAAAATATTACACTTTGAAAAAATTTTACACAAATAATAAACATATGAATAAACAATAAGTAGTAAATGGTTTTTTAAAGATTTCACAAATTTCGTAATAATTACCAAATATTTTGCAAAAATTTTTCAAGATTTCAAAAAGATTTCACAAAGATTTTAATGATTTTACAAAGTTTAAACAAATTTCGTAAAGATTTTAGGTAGATTTCAAACAATGCACAAAGATTTAAATAATTTTCTGAAGTTTTCGCAAATTTTTTTAAGTTTTTGCAAAGATTTTCAATATATTTCAAAGATTTCAATGATTTTTTAAAGAATTCGGATAGATGTAAAAGATTTCATAAAGATTAAAAAAATATTTACATAATTTTCCAAAGATTTCATAAAGTTTTCAGATGTTTTGCAAAGATTTTAGATATATTTTAAGGATTGTACAAAGATTTCAATGATCTCTTAAAGATTTCAATAATTTTAACAATATTTCAAATATTTCGCAAAAATTTCAGATAGATTTGAAAACGATTTTAATAATTTTCTAAGGATTTCAAAGATTTCAATAATTTCACACATTATTATCAAAAACAAATAAAAATGTTTCAAATATTTCACAAAGATTTCACAAATATTTAAATGATTTCCTAAAGATTTTAAATATTAAATTAAGACTGCATTGATTTTAATAATTTTAATAATATTTAAAATATCTCGCAAAGATTTCAGATAAATTTCAAGACGACTACAATGATTTTCTAAGGATTTTAAAGTTTTTAATTATTTCACAAAAATTTCAAATAGATTTTAAAGAGTTCACAAAGATTTCAATGATTTCCTAAGGATTTCACAAAGATCTAAATAATTTCACAAATGATTATCAAATATCAAAAAAATATTTCAAAAAATTCAATGTATTTCTAAAGATTTCAAATATTTCATTTAGACTTTAATAATTTCAATAATTTTAATAATATTTCAGATATTTCACAAAAATTTGAAATAGATTTCAAAGAGTCCACAAAGATTCTAATAATTTTCTAAGAATTTTACAAAGATTTAAATAACTTTACAAATTATTATTAAATATTAAAAGAATATTTTAAATATTTCGCAAAGATTTTACAAAAACTTCACAAGTATTTCAATGATTACTTAAAGATTGCAAATATTTAATTTAGACTTCAATGATTTCAATAATTTTAATAATATTTCAGATATTTCGCAAAGATTTCAAATAGATTTCAAAACGATTTCAATGATTTTCTAAGGATTCTAAAGATTTTAATTATTTCACAAAAATTTGAAATAGATTTTAAAGAGTGCACAAAGATTTCAATGAATTCCCAAAGATTTCACAAAGACTTTAATATTTTTAATTATATTAAAAATATTTCGCGAAGATTTAAGATGAATTTCAAAACGATTTCAATGATTTTCTAAAGACTTCAAAGATGTTAATTATTTCACAAAGATTTTACAAATATTTTAATGATTTTACAAATATTTTAATGATTTCCTCAAGATTTTAAATATTTTATTAATACTTTAATGATTTCAAAAATTTAACAAACATTTCCAAATATTTCAAAAATTCGGAAAAGATTTCCAAAAATATCAGAAAAATTTCAAACCGATTTCAAAGATTTCAAGTAGATTTCAAGGAGTGCACAAAGATTTCAATGACTTTCCAAGGATTTCACAAGGATTTAAATAATTTCACAAATATTATTAAATATTTAAAAAATATTTTCATTATTTTAAAAAGGTTGCAATAGATTTCACAAAGATTTTACAAATATTTTAATGATTTTCCAAAGATTTCCCAAAGTTTTCAAATGTTTCGCAAAGATTTTATATATATTTTAAAGTTTTTTTCGAAGATTTCAATGATTTCCCAAAGATTTCAATAATTTCAATAATATTTCAAATATTGCGCAAATATTCCCAAATATCTAAAAAAATACAATGACTAACCATAGATTTTGATTATTTCACAAAGATTTCAGGTAGATTTAAAAAAAAATTCAAACAATTCGATAAATTTAATCATTCGATTTCAGAGAGGGAAAAAATCAATACTTTGCCCCTCCCTGGTCGATTTCTGAGGGGGGCATTGCCCCCTGTGCCCCCTAGGTCTCTTCCGCCTCTGTGATAATTGATCTTTTTTAATTAAAAAATCGTCATTATTCGTAGAAGTCATTTGTTTTGCTGAAATTTCGTTTTCCTTTTTTGGTTCAAACTGCAACTGTTTGGATAAAAATGAACTTTCTGTTCGACCTAAAAATCTATATTTGTTGAAAATTCGTCTATTTGGTAAGTACATTTTACTTCTGGGTTAAAAGTTGTTCTACTTTGTGCAAAATTCTTTTTATATTAGTTACGGTTTCATCAAGAAGACTGTTTAATTTCCAACCAAGAAAGATACATTTTCAACAAAACAGTTGAATTTTCGACAAAAAGGATAACTTTTGAACAAAATAGTTGAATTTGCAAAAAAGTACAAAAATGCATTTTCAACCAAATAGTTGAATTTGGAAACACAAAAGATTAAAATGCATCCAAAAACTGTTGTATTTTCATTGAAATGGTTCAATTTTTAAACCAAGAGGATGAATTTTCAACAAAACAGTGTAATTTTTTACAAAGAAAAATAATAATAACAAAATAATTGAATTTATAACAAAGTAAATAATTTTCAAAAAGTTTTTTAATTTCTAACCAAAGAGCTCAATTTGTAACCTATAAAAATGGATTTTCCACCAAGAAGATAAATTTTCTATCAAAAGACCAATTTCCAACAAAATACATGAATTTTCAAACAAACTAGTTAAATATTTAACGAAAAGACAACTAATTTTCAATAAGTTTAATATAACCAGAAAAAAAAGAATTTTTCAGAAAATAGTTTAATCCTCAACCGAAAAAATAAATTTTCAACAAAGTGCATGAATTTTCTACCAAATTTTTAATTTTTTAATAAAAAATTAATTTTTACAAGAACCAACAATTTTTTCCAATAAAATAGTTAACCGAAGGATTGAATCTTTTAAAAAATCAATTTTCTACAAAAGTAGTTGAATTTTCAATCAAAAAGACGAATACTTAAGAACATAGTTGAATCCTCTACCGAAAAGATGAATTTTCAACCATATACAAAAATTTTCTATCAAATAGGTAATTTTTTAACTGAAAATAAAATAGTTGAGTTTTTATATAAAAAAATAATTTTCAACAAAATAAAGACAATTTTTTAACAATGAAGTTGAATTATCAACCTAAAAACTGAATCTTAAAAAAATGTATTTTCACAAAGTAGTTCAACTTTCAACCAAGCAGTTGACTTTTGAACCAAAATCATGAATCTTTAACCAAATATTTTTTTAAATTTTTTACAAAAATAGCTGAATTTTTAATCAAAAATATAAATTGAAAAACAAGAAAGTTAATTTTCAAGCAAATAGCCTAATTTTTTACAAAACGTTAAAATTTTCTACCAAAAAATATGAATTTTCACCAAACTACATAAATTTTCAACCATATAGTCTTTTCTTTATTTTTAAAGTTTTAAAAATTTGAAAATATCCCAATTAAAGTGTGTTACTTCTTTGAAATTCAAAAGAAGAAGTAAGACAATTTATTCAAAAAAAGCAATAAATTTGGCCGGTTTCGTTTTTGAAAATTTTCCATTATGATCCGAAGACTGTCTTTGATTTTGACTACATCAAAATTTTAGTGTTTAAAACTTTATAATTAAAAAATTTTCCAAATCTTCTATGCAGAATTAAAAAAAAGATTTGAAACAATTTCTATTTAGTTAAAAATATTTTTTATAATTTACATATATCGAATTTGTAAATTTTTATATTGGGTGAATTCTCAAATTGGGTTAATTCCTGAATTGGGTAAATTCTTAAATTTGAAGTTTTTCGTCTTTAAAGCAAGAAATAGAAAAATCATAAAAAAATTAAAAGTCAATCTTTCATTTGGGTAGCCTTCACAATTTTTATTTTTATTTTACAAAAATGTGAATAAAAAGTTTGGAATCATCATTTTTAAATTCACAAAATTAGAATTTTGAATCTCTCTGAATTTAAAATTTCTCAATAAATACTTAAAATAATTGAGGCCATTAAACACTTTTCCGATTTCTAACTTACCGACATTTCTTTGTCATTTAATATTTATCTGCTCCCTACCTTACTGACATTTTTTTGGCGCAACAACTTACGTCCACAAAAATTCTGATATCAAGTCGGAAATTCAAATAATTAATTAAAAGACACTAAGGAATCCTTGTATGGTTTTAATTTTCTTAAACTACAAACAAAATTCAATTTTAGAAAATTTTTGGAAATTTTGTTTTTGTTTATAAAAATCTAATCCCATACAAATGTTCATTTGTGCCTTTTCATTAATTTTCAATAATTTCAAATTTAAGTCACAATTCGTGCGGGCGTGAGTTGTTAAAAAAATGCTGGTAAGGTAGGAATCGGGTAAGTATTACGTGACCTTAATAATAATTTGAAAAAATTTTTTATTGAAACATAGATAAATGAAAAATGACTCTGTATAACAAATTTCTCTCTAAAAACTAGAGCAGTCGAGATATTAATACATTGGCTAATATTAATCGTAAGATCGCCAGGAATGTGTTCAACATACATTTTTCTAGACCACAGTCGTATAAAACTATATCCATTTCGCCGAGAAGATCTCGGTTAACGGTGCGGTGGTTGGATACCGAGCTAGTGCTTTTAGTGAAAAGAGACGTACTTAGAGCGACACATTTTTATCCAATCTTTTTAGTCCATCTTTGATTTTCTCAATTTCAAGGTCATGGAACATCAATCGGATTCCTACCTTACCAACATTTTTTTGCAACACTAAAACATCCACAAGAAATGCGATACCGAGTTAAAAGTTTGGGAAATTAAATAAAAAGCACTAAGGACCGCTTGCTTGGTCTTAAATTTTCAAAATGAGAAAAAAATGTTCCCAATAATACTTTTTTTTGTGATTCTAAAAATTTAGGACCATACAAACGTTCTTTAGTCTCTTTTACTTAATTTTGAATGTTTTATGATTTCGGTGGCTCTTTTCATGCCGGCCTCGGCAAAGATATTTTTGGTGTAGGTGTTAATTGCTGCCAAAAATGGTCGGCAAGGTAGGAATCGGTTTAGTGTTACATGGCCTTATGATTTTGGACGCTCTCGCGGTAAAATATGAGAACTACGACTTTCATAAATCAGTTGATTTTTGAATGATTAAGAACGGAATATAGAAGACTAATCATATTTTTATATTTTAGGTTCATCTACTACTTATTCGATCCCTATCTTACTGACGTGACCGTTTTGACCTATTTATGTTTACACGAATAATATTTGTATTGGAGACATCGAGTTGAAAATCAAGGTAATAGAAAATGGCACTATCGGAGAAGTTGTAGGCTCCGGAAGCTACGATCATGGTTCTTTAAAGGAATTAATCCCGACGCAACCGGAACGTGTACGTCATCCACTCCTGCTCATTCTGTCCTAGAAGGTAAGCAAGAGTGGGAAATTTAAGCGAGATGCCATCGTTGAACACTGTTCTATGGAGTCCTGTCTCTGGCCGCGGATGAACTTACGCGGCAGACGGGACAGTTGAAGGTAAAGCCTTTACTTTACTTTACCTCTGGATGCTTTTTTAGAGCTACCAA
>JAUELO010463974.1:0-12285 GCA_032357855.1 Amphibolips quercusostensackenii
ATAGAACGCCACCTCAAGGTAGGCCTAGTGGCGCCATCTCTTGGTCAGGCCGGAAACTTATCAATCCACCCTCGTACCTCGTCGACCGACAAATCTACGATAAGCAGCTTTAATAAAGCCGTGGATGCATCAATCACGACCTCGAGATGAATTGCATGACTGGCAAAGCATGCGTGAAAAGTGATGTATACCTTATATAAGCGGTGCTTCTGGCCCTTCGTTGTACGTCCTTGAATAGGCCCAGCATAGTCCAAGCCAGAAATTTTACAAGGTGGAAAAGATGTAACTTGATCCTTAGAGAAATCGCCTATTAATTGCGACGCTAGGCGGACTTTCACGAGTTAGCAAGTTACACAGTTTCTAATTTCAGACTTGAAAGAGCATGATCTACCTAAAATTCATGCATGTCGGAGTAACAAGCCTAAAGTTAAAGTAGGTCCATGATATAAATGGAAGAGATGGGCATAATAAACAAAAATTCGACTGAGTGCGGAAAAATAGGGTAGAATTAGAGAGCGCTCGATAGCAGAGAACCCTTCGTATTTAACAACGCGATTTCTGAATAAAAATGTTGTACTTAAACCAAACGAATAACTGCGATACAAGCATTAACAAGCTCTAACGTTGTAAGAAAGAAACTTAAAATTCGCGTAAGTATTTCCGGTTCACCTGATTGTCCTTGCGTTTGTAGTCCTTATCAAATGTCTGGCTGTTTCAGTCACTGTTTTGAAGAAGAAGTGACTTGTTTGGGACCATGACATTAAACTTTAATTTTCTCAAGATCCGAAGGCTTGACTCTGCAAGTCACCAGGTCGGCTGGGTTCTCTTTAGTCGGTACATTTTTTGATTTAACCGAGGGTAGCTTAGTTTAAATAAAGGAAACGCAGTTCGCAACAAAGTTATCCAATGGCACGAATGCTTCCGCAGCCAAGAAAGTAGCTATCGAAACAGGCATAAGCACTTACAGCCTCAAAGTGAGATAAGCTCCTTAGGTGACAGCTTAATTTGACAAGAAGACCAACAGAACTTCATTGTAGATTTGGAATTTACAATCTGAGGCTGCAGCAGGTCTAGAGACAGCCTGACGATCTTTCACACTAAGGTTAGCCTACCACAGTTTGCGAGATTCCGGATTTAGGCGTCTGTCTAACACATATAGCAACCATATTCCCTATTGATTTACAGGCACGCGAATCTTCTACAAAAGCATTCTTTACATATGGCGAATCCATCAAAGCATTTGAATATTATTTGCAGGCAGGCAAGGGTTAAAAAGTCGCACTTTAAAAGCCGTCTAGGTCCAGAATTGGTTTAGAATTCTAGAACTTCTAGAACGTCTAAAACTTTTCTCATCACGATACATGAATTAATCACTTCGCACATAAAAAGCCGCTTCTATAGGTTTTTTATTATATCTCTAACCTCAGAGACACAGACTCTCTTGACCAGGTTTTCTAACCTGTCGTGTTCTTTGTCGCAGTTGTTTTGCCTTATAGATTTATCTCTCAAAAATCACTTAAAAGAGTATTTTAAAGAGTATATTATCCCGTCTATATCGTACAGTATTTTACCATTGCTATTTTTACCTTCCTTGACTAGTAGTTTGACTTTCTTTTTTATTGTCTCTGTAATAATGTTCAATTCTATTCCTCTTTTCATCGCTAAGGCTTGTGATATTCAACTTTTTTCTGTACGCAGCTTTCTCTCCTTATCTTGCTACTTTGATTTCATTATTTTACCACGCATCACCAGACATTCTACCTAAACACGCAGGAACATATATTTTAGCCGCTCCCCTAGCAGATACATTCCTTATCTATGCGTTTGTTTAGCCTATTCTGAAAATTTATTGGCACCTTCAGTTTTCGTAAATTCTCAGTATTGATGTTTGCCTGTTTCCTCTAATTGGATCTCTTTATTCTTTATCCTTGACCTAATTTCATTTTAGAGGCTAGAACATAATAATTTGTTGCACATTTGGAACCTCTCAGGGCCCTTATTTCTTTCACTAGCTCTCTTACTCTGCCCTACGCAATACCAAAGTCAATTGTATTGCGGCTACGTCCTCTGCGTTATGTATACATGTGTATCATTTTATGCCTTAACCAAGTAATTGAAATAAACAAGCCCTTTTATAATCATTAGCTAACTAATCTCTTTTCGTTACTATTTCTTCTTGGTTCATAAAAATTATATAGCACCATTTCTGTCCCCTGAAATGCTCTCTTGCTCTCTTATTCATAATCAAACCTATTCTTCTACTTCTTCAAACATAATTCAAAATGTCTTTTCAACTCTTTATTTTCCATTTTTCTAATATCGCAACCCCGTTTCTTTTTTTGAGGTACGCATAAAATATCTAGCTTACTTACGTGCATAACTTTTCGTAATTCTTTCACCTTAAGATCACTTACTCCACTAGTATTCCGTTTTCGTCTTCTCACTGTGAATAAGAACTTTTAAAAGATTTTTTAAAATCCTTTCAAGTTACTAAAATTGATTAAAATTTTCTAAAATACTTCAAAATATAATTTTCGTCCACTTGAAGTACAAATCTTTAAAAACAAATGTAAAAATCAAATTTTTCTCGAAAAAATTATTTTTCAACCAAAAACAAACGCATTTCATGACAAAATTAATTAAAATAAACTTGAAAGTTTGTATTATTTGTATTCAAATAATCATAAATTAAGCGTGATAATAATATCTAAAATATTACCCAGGCGGTTCAATTTCGCACTGAAATAAATATTACAGATACAAGAGGGTCAAGTTCATGTTTTATAGTGAAAAGAGAGATTGATTGCCAAATTGCGTCTTTAATCAGACTAAAGGGCAATCTTAAACTTATTGTGAGCAAAAGTTTTTTATAAGGCACGTATGCAGGTCTGTGTAAAGTTTTTCTGTTCTTCTAGGATTCCTCTGCATGTATTTATAAACGCGTATTGCATGCTTTAGAAAAAATTCGGAATAAAACGTCTCCACAATCCTACTCAAATAATGTTTCCTAACGATTGATTTTTTAGCTTTTAATTAGTTTCTCTGTTTTGTTTTCTATCCTGCCTCACAATTTTGCTGAAATAAGTTCATAATATACAAACCTACTTAAAAACAATGTATTCTTTTTCTTCTTTCAGAGTTAAGGTCAAAGTTCGAGTCCTTGCCTGATGGCGATCCACTTTCCGGTTTTCCTGGTGACAAAGCATCTTGTACTACGCGCAGACAAGCCTTGGCCGGATCTTCTACTGCTTAGCGCTCTCTTCGCGTTAGATCCAGGTCTCCTCCTGCCATTAGGATAGATCCATCTGCCAGGATTGCTACATCTAACGGAACTGAATACGAGCTTGACCAACTTGGATGTATTCAGCTTACTTCCTACATAAACCCGCATCGACAATTTGAACTACGAAGATGCACTTTTTCAGCGGATTAACCAATTTAAAAAGCCGCAGGAAGAAATCTCTTTGTGCCCGCACCAACCCAAGTACAAATTGTATTATCAACATCCAATGGGGACGCTTTTGCAATATTGGAGAGTAGCAAATTTCTTGCTAGAATATATGCCTGTAATCCTCGAAGTCGTGGTAGACGACGAGTGATAATCAACTCGGAAAGCAGCATGATTACCGGAATGACCCCAGATAAAGTCAAAGAAATTCCAGTAGGCCCCATGCGCCAAATTCAAATTAATTATATAGTAGCGCGTATGAACCTCAATAATACACAACATTAATCTAATTGCAAAAAAATGTAAAACTGAAATATAAAACTGTTTGTAATTTCAAGGCGTCTTAAGATAATACAAGTAACTCATAATCACAAAGAATAATAGAACCAAAGTATTATGATTTTAAAAGCTTCATTTTTTGTACTTTCCTAACATTTTTGTGCAGAGCTTTTATAATTAGAGCTAAAACTATTAACAACTGCAATTGGGTAATTTCAAATCATCTTTCGTTAAACCTCCTTCAGCTTTAACGAAACTACACTCAACGTTTATTTTGCGCCTCACATTCTATCAAAGTTTTCCTAAAACGAACTTGTAAATAATTTAAAATCTTCCAAATCCCTAAAAATATTGTAATTTGATTCATATCTGTTAACGTCTGTGTAATTCTTTGAAATTCTTTGAAGTGTTTTAAAATCCTATACGTTAGGTGAATATATAAATCCTTTATTTGTTATTCCCTATTGTTTGCGTCACTTTAGAAATAAAAATTATTGCCCTGATTATAACGAGAAAAATTCTTATTATCATCTAGCTGAATTTAACAAGGAAAAATAAAAATGGTTGACAAAGTTGCTGAATCTTCACCTAAACAGACGAATTTTTATTAAGCTAGATTTATTTACGACTCAGATAGACGAATTATTCACAAAACCGTTGTGTTTTCATTCCTAAAACTGGAATATTTAAGAAAAATTATCCTTTTAAACCGCCAGCGAAGAATTTTTAACAAAAAACATCATTTTTAAGTACAAAAGATGAATCTTAAAGAATATATTAAAATTTTTTAATAAATGTTTAAATTTTTCATTAAATAATTATATTTTTAGCAATTCAGTTATATATTTGAAAAAAGTAAATTTTTAACTAAAAAGTGTAATTTACAATCAAATAGTTTAATTTTCGATCAAAATGACGAAATTTTTAACAACAAAAAAAGCACTTTTATGAAGTAGCTCAACTTTAAACCAAGTAGTTGATTTCTCAACAAAAAAAATAATTTCTCTGCGGAACATGTAGTAGGTAATATTTCGACAAAAAGCAATAATAATTTAAAATAAAAAAACATTTAGATTCAGCAAAAAAGACGAATGTTGATTGAAGAAGGTTTATTTATGACCCGTATAGAAGAATTTGCAACGAAATGATTTAGGTTTCAAACTACAACGCTATATGTTCTTAAGAAGAGTAGACTTTTAAAAAGCAAAAGAAGAGTTTTCATTTAGGAAATATAAATTTTCAACAGAAAGATATCAATTTACCACAAAGAAAGATTAATTCTTGACAAATTCTCATCACCAAATAGTGAAAAATTTATCAGAAAAAATTAATTTCTAGCCAAAAGAAGTAAATTTTAACAAAAATGTTATGAGTAATATTTCAACACACACATTTTTTTATTTCAAATCGAAAACAGTTGCATTTTGAACACCACAAATTATTCATTTAAAAATAAAAATGGAATTCACACAGTTTTAGCCCATATTCTGACAGATGCAGGATTGACCGGCTCGGCGCACGCTGAAAGTTCTGCACTTGTTACATATATTGCACCATGTAAGGAATAATTTTTTAAATAATGGTAATAAGCTTGCCCGATATTATGTAAGTTTACGATTAAAAATATACCAAGGGCATTCAAAAAATTTTCTTGCATTGAATTTTATTGAACTTGAAGGAAATATTCAAGGTTACACTACTTTTGCAATGCTTTCATGAAAACTGGAAAACATAAGTTTAGCCTGAATCATGTTATACAGATTTTTGATAGCTTTTAAATTATTGAATGAAAAGAAATTTAACTCTTATATAATTACCATTAAAAGAATTGAAGCAATCATGAAAATACAGGTGGTGTCATATTTTGATGAGCAGTGTAGTTTCGATTATTATGTATCACTGCAGTATGTAACTAAGCATAAGTTCAAAGTGTATAAAAAAATGTTATTTCCTGGCATAAATTTTATGTATGTATAATATGTAAAAATTGAAATTTACGTCTGTAGCTTTGCGACAAATTATAAAAAGACGTCTTTAAATCAATCGGGTTGAGAAAATATGGTCCGAAAAAAAATCGGGAGTCTCAAATTGCCTGACCACTACACCTTTATCAGATGTATTTCCGTAATTTGAAAGAGTTTTGCACCGCTTAAATACAATAAGTTAAAACTGAACATAAAAATTAGTAAAGCAGTGTTCTTCCCTAAATTTAAATTAAACTTAAATGTATTCTTATAAATATTCTTCTTGATGTTCAGAATTGTTAGCTTTGCCTAATTACAGGATATCACATTATAATAACACTTTAAAAAATACAAATATTTGTTAGATTTTCCAATAAGACAATAAGTGGGACTAAATAGGAATCAGATAATTGCAAAGTCAAAAGCTAGCTCATAATTATAATCATAGATTGTTTTTCTTTCACGAAAAAGAGATTCTTTACAATTTTACTGCATCTAATTTTTTAAAATAAATAATTTAATGTAAAATATTATTACTTATTTAATATTTTCTCAAATTAAAAAAAAAAATTAAATTTACGTTCGATATCAAAGAAAGGGAAATAATTGGGACAGCTTTTTTAGAGATAAATTCAGTTAAGCCTGACTTCTTGGTCGGTTTTGGGACTGACGGTGGTAACTAGAGAGGTCTAGCAAACATAATGATTCAGGGGCGTATAAACCATTTTCAATGGATTTTTCTGTGTAGTAAAAAAAAATTTGGAAAATCTTATGTTTTAATATAAAGACCAGGATAAACTAAATATTTGACGGGAAAAGGTAAGAAAGTTTGTTGTTACACGTTAATTTAAATGTTTTTCCTGCTCACGAACCTAATATGTTTGTAGACCGTGTAGCATTTCATTTAATATTAGAGCTTCCTTTTCAATAATAGGTCTGGATACTGTATCACCTCTGTCGCTCGCTTGCTTGAACCATTCAAAGAGAGCAGCATCCAGATGCATTTCACTATTTTGCAGCGTAACTTCTTTGCAAAACCTAGCCAGTGCTTGATAGTTAGAAATTATAAAACGTAGTAGAGAGATGATAGGCACTTATGTGAAGTTGTCCTCCCGAAGTTCAAATCCCAGTTTTCTTTAAGCATACAACTGTACCTTATTCGTACGTTGTTTGTACTGTTTGTACATCTAATATTTTTTTTGTACGCTTTTGGTTACAAAATTAGAAGCGAAATTAATACCGGGGTGGTTAACTTCACGTATTCCCTCGAAGTTTAAATTTAAAAAAATTTTTTTCGCATACGTTTGAACGTCGTTTTTACTGTTTGTACATTCAATATTTTTGTTTGTACCTTCTTTATTACCACACTATGGTTAAGTAAAAATTACGCGTCAACTCCCTAAAATTGTATTTTTAAATTCTTTGTTTTAAAACTGTTTGCACGTCGTTCTACGGGTACTCTTAATGTTTGGTATTATTAGTTCTTCAATTGTTATAAAGCAAATTTAAGTTTCT
Source organism: Amphibolips quercusostensackenii (assembly GCA_032357855.1). Lineage (NCBI taxonomy): Eukaryota > Metazoa > Arthropoda > Insecta > Hymenoptera > Cynipidae > Amphibolips > Amphibolips quercusostensackenii. The sequence continues at coordinate 7,207 of JAUELO010463974.1, forward strand.
CTATTGATTAAAGGTCGCAATTATTTTTATAATTTTTGTCTTCTGGCTTTATCTTGGTTTTCTTGGCAGAACTTTGTCATTTCTCCAAAGATTTTAAAAAGTGTTCACGCAAAAATCGAAGATTTTTCTATAAAAAATACCTATGTAGCTGTCTATTATAGTTTGCTGAAAACCCCGCTTTTTGAAATGACAGTAGTAAATTCTTGAAATATTACCTCGATCAAATAAAATGAAAAAATCCAAATTTATTAAAAACATGTTTTTGGCTGAAATCGCGAAGAGCAAGTGAGCATTGTATCTAAATTCTAATTACGGAACATGGTCTCATCTTTCTTACTATTTCTTTTTTTTATATTGTTCCACTGATTTACGAACAGAACAAACAATACAAACGTGTTACAAACTCATGCAAAAAGAAAATTTTTGAAAACATTATTTTGCGGGGATGACAGAAAATTTTGATTTGCCCCTAGTTTAATAACTAATGAAGTACAAACGAGAATATTGAATGTACAAACAGCGCAAATGACGTACGGGTGTACGCAATGAAAAAATTTTTTAAATTGTAACTTTAGGGAGATACGTGAATTTAGCCCTCCGAAATTAATCTCAACCCTAAATCTATAACCAGGAAGGTACAAGCGAAAGTATTAGATGACAAAAAAACAGATAAAACGACGCACAAACACATGCAAAAAGAAAATTTGAAAAATGTAAACTTTAGGGGGCGAACTTCACTCGCGTGGATTATGATCTGCAGTAGATAGTGAATCGCATAGCATTCAAGGGGTCCATCTAATTATTATTATGAATGGGAGAGCATGGTACCATGACAAGCAGCATGATTTGTAAACTTCCAGGTTGTGGCGGATAACAATAAATGTGAGAACAAAATGATTATTATTTATCATAACGTGATAGGTACTTGCCATCGTCGGGGCAGAATCATTTCACCAGGAGATGTGAATAGATGGTTTGGAGTCCAACGTCAGAGTACACAAAAGGTGTGAGGTAATTTTAAGGATCCAAAAACAAATGGTAACAGAGACAGATTTACTGAAAGTGGGTGCCATTCTACATAATTGCACACACTTTCGTCGAAATAAAGATGAAATTTTAGCTTTAACCAGGTATCATGACTAGCAGAATTATTCCGCAGAAACCCTTTGTACAGGGGCCCTCTATCCGCAACCTAATAAGCAGTCGCAGACATTTGTCTAGGAATTGTCTTAAAGAAATAACCCTCAAGCGAAGGCGTAACAAGTGTGCTAAAAGATAAATAGTACCTTGTTGACGTGTCTTCAGCGGTGCCTCTAGGATACCGGTCGAACTCTCAGAGTATGTAGCCTTATCCTTGCATGTGAGGTTCTACAAGTACGGACTAACCTTTTGCCCAGCTGCTCATGGAAAAAACAAGGACACCACACAAATATCGAAAAGTTAAAAATGCTCTTCAAAACGATTAAAGGCGCAGAGGACCCGACAGTTTATCTACAAACGGAACCCATCCAGTGCCTAAAACACTTATAACATTAGCACATTTCGCATCAATCATTGCAACATTAGGCAGACTACCCTTGAAAAAATAAATATATACGCGAAACGTTTCTTCACCCACTGTATAAACAAGCCGCAGACGAAGACAAGAAAGCGACAATAAATCCAGCCTTGGAGAGCAGGAACATCCAGACAGATGATCACGATTTAAGGACAAGAAGAAACATTAACATCCTAGTTTCTTCCGAGACTTAAGATCTTGCTGAAATAAAAACCTCTCTTTGTGAAGTTGTCTTGAAAGATTCTGACCTCTGGACCATTAATTATTCAGTTTACGGTGCTGCAAAAGCTTTGGCTATCTGAAGACAAAGTCTGAAACCGACGCTGGATTAAAGGACTAAAGACGCTTGCATCAACAGAACAAAATTTCTGGATGAGGAAGACAGAATGCGTCCCGCGTTATGCGTTTAATTAACTAATCAGCCTCTGGTAGACCATTTACAAAAAAGGTTGCAAGTTTGCCCAAAAACTGAGGATCATCCATCACACACTGAAAAATATAAAGCTGCTGACAGTTTAGCAGCACATTATTGACAATATACGGGTGTGATCCAACGCAAAAAAAGCACAGAAAAGAAAGAGACGTTCATGGGGGAATCAACAGTTTCTCGATCACCTATCAAGCATCTTCAGCGATATTCTTATTCCTGTCACAAATTTCCGCAAACCCAACGAATTAGCTACTTTTCAGAGAGATATGCAAGATTTGTTAAACACTTAAGTTGAAAAAAGATACGGATAACACAATCCTACACAACAACATCTGCCCCGCATATTCACTATAAATTTGAATTTGAAGACGCCCACTGCGCAGTGTCTGGTGTTAGGCCGCACTGTACTGCTAACGAACAAAGGCGACTTGTCTAACCCAGAAAACTATAGGCTAATAACTTGTTTAAGCACGCTGTATAAAATCTTAAAAGCTGTCCTAAACAACGGGATTGTTCGAAAAATGGAGCCTGCATGGAGAGAGATGAACGAATAACATGGCTCGAGAGAATGTGTAGCAGGATGCCGAGAGAACCTACTAATTGACAGTTACATCTGCAAAGACGCAGCAGCCCATAAGCGCATCCTGTCAATGTTCATCCACACATATTAAGATGTATTAAAAGAGAATCGTTGATTGATGCACTTCTGGCATTAAACAACGTCACCTTCAAGAGGGGCGTCTCTTAGAGCGATACCATGAGCCTTCTGCTCTTTTATATTACACTTCTGCCACTAGCTCTTGTACTACGCGATTCTCCTGAATACCTCTGTGGCGACCCTAATCATCACGAGGCAAAAGAAAACTTCACCTTTTTTTATTATTGTAAAATATCATAGAGGTGTACCAAGGAGAGACTGGTATGATGCTTATATTGAACAATTGTGACAAGATTCATCTAAAGAAAGATAAGATTATTGGCGTTCCTAAGAATCATAAGCTTGTCGATATGAGTGTTATTAGACCTCTTGACAGAGGGAAGACCTATACATACCTGGGCGTGCCTGAAAAATGCATTCAGAAAGTAGCATCTATGAATCAGTCTCTTTAAAGCAGATACAAGCATTTTTTTAAAGAGATTTTATCTCAAAATCTGTCGGTGTTGAACAAGATATCTGTGACTAACATGCTAGACGTCCTAATTCTACTCTATTCGTTCAAGGTGGCTTAATAGACGAAGAATACGCTTTACGGCCCTTAAATCGTCAATCTTAAGATTATGCATGTGCATAAAAGCTTTTATATTAATACTTCCGTTTAGCGATTATACATCTCACGCTGTCAAGGCGGACGCCGACTTCTGAACTTTTAATGTTTTTCCAACCATATTGTTCTAAATATAACTTTTATCGTCGCAAATGGCAGATGTCCTGTCCTAAAAATGGTCAATTATCACGAGATAATTAGCAAAGGAGCGTTCTTTTACAAAGCCGAGTAGCAGACGGCCAAAACGCTCTCCCTGAATTCTACCATCAGAAGTTGTGAAAGTACATCACTGCATCAAGATGCCCCACTTCCAAAAGCCCAAGTAAAAAAAGCAGAGGTTTGAAACTTTTGAAAACAGTTACTTGACAACAAACTGCACGGAAAATTTTGGATTATCAAATAAAGGAAGGTCTTGTTAAGTAAGCATACCGTTACTTTCCTCAGACTATCAAAACATATATCTACAGACATAATGCAGCGATTATAGTGCTTTATTACCATTTTTGTCATTCATACAGCGTTTTCCAAATTTTCTGGAACTGCGATTTTCGAATAGCAGTCTCCGTTGCACACATATGGCCTGACATCGTTTTACAAGACTTCAAAAAACGAACTTTATTCCTGATTAAATTTTCGTCTACGGCTGACAGAACCATTTCTTGTAGGAAGAATAAAAAGACGAAGAGGTATTAAAACCTTGATAGAGAGCTGCAACGACTGTACCCGAAATATTTGGTTAAAGCAATTCTTTTTGTAAGCGGTGCTTTTAAGGTTTTATTACGTGTCGGGATAATTCTGATATTGATTCAGAAAAAAATATGAAGAAAGCAAAAGAATATGGTGATTCCGTCTTTGAGAAACCCAAACACAAAAATATACATTTTGGTAAAATCATAGCCTCGTGTAAATAATATAAAAATTGTTGAGGATTCTTAACATTTTTATTAAAAGAATAAAGTTGACAATGATAGTAATTACGGAAAATTACACTATATATAAACCAATTTAAGTTTTTGTAAAACAAAAAGTCTTTGGGACAAATGCCATCTTAAGAACAAATTGTATAATCAACATTCGGTAGTTATGCCTGTGCAATATTGGAGAGTGTGTATCTTAATTGTTTACACCATTAATTCAATGGAAAAATATGTAAAACTAAAATATAATATTGTATGTAATACAAAATCGGCCGTATTCATACAAATAACTCGTAATTACAAATAAAAATAAAGGTAATGTATTATAATTCTCGAGGTATCAATCTTTTACTTCCCTATAAATTTTGGTCAGAGCTTTAATATTAAAATACAAATCATTGTCAACTATAATTTGGGCGAACGGTTTAATTCAACAAAAAAGGACGAATTTTAGCAAATAACATTTATTTTCTACCCAAACGAATTTGCAACATTATACTTAAATTTTATATACATATTTTAATTTTAAATACACATTTTAATTTCTGAACAAATCTTTTAATTTTTAGCCAAAATAGTTGAATATTCAACCAAAAATACAAGTATTTAACAAAAAACTTGTATTTTTAACAGAATAGTTTGTAAGGTACATAAGTAACACCCCTTACGATATGCTACCATCTATTCATGGCTGACACGGAAGCTCAGCAACAGGCGCTAGGCAAGGCTCGCTGCACGGAAGGTACTTCGCGGAACGCGGATGTGTAGAGGAGGCGTGCAAGGGATAAAAGGAGCGGTTGAGGCCCAAATCGGCACTGGGGGGCTCGCTAACGAAGCGAGAGTGACTCGGAGTCATCCCGGACGTGGCTATATGTGTATACCCGTACAGTTTGACGTCGTCGGACTAAT
>JAUELO010463994.1:0-12283 GCA_032357855.1 Amphibolips quercusostensackenii
ATATATATATATATATATATATATATATCAGATAATGTTTCCTCCACACCACATCCTTTGTGAATTATATTATTACTGACTTTGTGCATCAGCGTTTTACCGCGCCATGTAAGCAGGAATTTCATGCCAATCGCATTTTCTTGGCAAGTCCAGGTCTGGCTAGCATACAGCGCTTTCTTTGTAAATTCAGAGTTATGTATTGGCGTTTTGGCTTCATCTGATATATTTTTACTTCAGATAATGGGTGCTGCTGAACCGAAAACCTCCTTACCCTTGTTCATACGCCTATCTAGCTCTCCATCTATCTTTTCTCTATTTGTGAATAAGCTACCAAGATGTACGTACTTTTCAACTTTTTCTTTTCTCTTATCGTTTATGACAATGTAATTTTGTATATTATTTTCTCACCCTTGCCTTTATATACCACAAGTTTTGTTTTATTTACGTATATTTTTAGAACAATGTTCTTCACGCTTTTGTTTAGTTTACTTAACATTTTTTATAAGTCTTCAATTAACTATGTAATTATATATTTTTTATCTGCGAACGCTTACTCACGTACTCTCACTGTTCCGAGCTCTACACCTTTTTCATCGAAAAGGGCTCTTCTTAGACACTTGTCCATGTGCATGATAAATAGTTATGAGGACATAACGTGCCTTTGCCTAGCACCTTGCATAATATCAAACAAGTTGCTCAGTTTTCTATTTACCCTTGCATCTGCTTTGCTATCAGCTTATATTGTTTGTATTGCTTGTAGTATCTATCAATTACCTTCGTTCTCTTTCAAAACCTTTTTGAAATTTACTTCTGTCTACCTCGTCTAATGCTCTTTCTAAGTCAACAAATGCACACGAAACTTTTTTCTTTACTCTCAGACTTTTTTCTGTGACTGTCCTATGCTAAATATTTGATCCGTGCATGACCTTTTTGTCAAAAATCCACTTTGGACTTTCCATAACTTTTATTTTGTTATTTTTATTACCCTACGAATAAGCATTTTTGTATATATTTGACTTATGGTACCTAATCATCTGATACCTCGGTAATTATTGCAGTTGCTTTCGTCTCCCTATCCTTCGTATACTGGTTCTTTAATCGCTTTTTTCCAGGCATCAGGAACTTCTCCCTTTTTGATACATAAATTTATCAATTCGGAAAGCATGTGAGGTATGTAATCGCCACTATTTAGGCATTTAATCGTTGATACTGTCTACAGTTCTACACTAGCAGACTGACCATTCTTTAGGTTTTCATTTATATCCCTAGCCTCAGAGACACAGACTCTCTCAGCTGGGTTTTCTGACGTATCGTGTTCCATGTCTTAGTTGTTTTTCTCGGTATAACCTCATCTCCCTATGATTCTCTAAAAGAGTCTCTTAAAGCATCTAGTATCTCATATGTGTCACGTGACATTTCACCCTTGTTATTTTTCATGCTGATTAATTCTCCAGGTAAAAATATGTGGCCCTAACTTTGTCATGAATGTCTTCAATATGTTTTTAAGACCATGATGTCTGGTTCTGTCTCACAAGCTAAACATTAGAGATATACTGATTTTCCTTACATTTATGGCTGTAGCTGTGCCAAGACAAGTCCAGGTAGACTTGTCTTCAGACACAGAAGGATGATTTATGAATTGGGCTTATTACAACCGGCAGGACCTGCCATTTCCAGGTAGGTTGGGACCAAACGTTTTACATCTGCTGAGGATTAAAACTTTACAACCGCTAAAACTTGTAATTCATAATAACTAATGTTTGAATGAATTATTTAGAACCTATCGTTCTTAAAAACTACAGGCGTATACGAATTTTCATAAAATGACTAAAGCTCTCAGTTTCTACAAGTAGCTAGCGAACTAATGGAGATAGGAAAAAATCGACAACATTTTTAGATTCGCCGTCCAAAGAAAATGATTATTGCAGATGAACAAACTTATTCATACATACAAAATTAATACCACGAACGTAAATAATATCAACATTCTGTAAAATTTGAAGCGGATTAGTAATGACCCTTGGAGGCCTTGGCAACTTTTTGGCTTTCCTTCAAGTTACAAATCTATCAGGTACTTTCCAAAACAAATAATTATGTTTCAAGACATAAATTTGTGTCACCAAAACATAAATTTTTCTCCTGAGACTTCAAAACTGGTCTAATTCCGTCTCACAAGATAGACAAAAATTATAACTTAAAATTTTCTTGGATTAGTTTTCAACCAAGTCAAAACCAAGATCAAATATTTTTACTCGGGTCTGTATTTCTTCTTCCTTTCATACTGATCATTGGCAATTTATGAAACAGTTTCTTGCTTTCTTTAAAATTGATTTGCATTTTCTTCTTTTTTTCTGTTTTAATTTCATTTTTACTTCCCCTGAATAGTAGTTTTACTTTCCTTTTTTTCTCTTTGTAATCATTTCCTCGTATATTTTTCTTCTTATTGCTTAAGTCTATGCTGTTTAATATGCTTCGATACGGTTTTTCTTCTCGCGGACGGCTGAATTGATTTCATTATTACGCCATACGTCACCAGACATTCTTTCTACAACCGGAGTAGCACACACTTTTGTTGCAGAACCAACAATGATATCCCTGAGCAGAGTATATGCGCATATACAGATAATTATGGTGTAATAGCTTCTTCTGAGTTGTCCTATCTATGCGATCGTTTGTACTTTTTTAAAAATCTCTTTGCACTTCCGGATCCTGGCATTTCTCGATTTTGATTTGCGTTCGTTTCATCTATTTTGTATCAGTATTGCATTCAAAACCCCTCATGACCCTTGTATCTTCTACTATTTCTCTCAGTCTTTCATTCGCAACAACGGAGGTAATTATTGTGCGGCTATCTCCTCTACACCAGGTGTGCATGTGGATTTGTAATGTTTAAGCCCTAATCTACACGGAAAAAACCCTTAGGCATTAAGTGCTTTTCTACACACGATTGGTTCGTTTGTAGGAAAAAAATCCTACACTACTGGCTAGTGTATAGACACGAAGCCAGTCGTTTATCGAGAGTAACCTTTCGTTTATGCTGCACTAATGTCAATAAAGCAGAGAGTAGTGCAAACTACACTACACAAAGAAAAATAGAAAGCTAGTCTGGCTATCCAGATAAACAGACCAACTTTATTGAATGGGCAACTATAGAACAGCTCTTAAAGATCTCTGAGTCGATTATCTCAAGAAGGTTAAAACAAGAGGTTGAAATCGATTATCTCAAAGTGCCGACTTGATCATTCTAGACGGTTGACTCGAACATCATAAAGAGACAAACTGATCATCACAGGAGCCGGAATTGATCATTTCAAAGGGTCGAATCGCTCATCTATAGGTTCGATTTAATCATCTCAGATCGTCGACTTGATCTCCTCGGACAGTCGACATGGCCGTCTCAGGGGATCGATTTTATTATTTTTCATTTTTATTATTTTTGTCCTTTTCCTACTTATTGCAGTCTCTCTCTCTTATAAGAGACTGAGAATTATAAAATCAAATAAAACCTGTGAAACCTGAAAATTTATGCAAAAAACATCAATTCTGAAAGCATTCTTTATCTTTGTTGATAGCGAGGTGTATGAGACATAATTTGACTTAAAGCACAAAAGGCTAAGGACAATGCGCGGCGTCACTGCACTGCACTGACTTTAAGATTTCAAACACTAGAGTGAATTCAGAAAAAAATATTGCACATCTCGTATACTTTTTGCACCGTCAGCGAAGGCTAAAATTTTTGGCACGTTTTCAGTTTGAAACAACACGGTGAAAAAAAATTAATATCTGAGCATCCAGCTACGTCTTTAGCATTAATCCCTTGGAAGCATTAAAATTGACGTTGAAAAATCCAAAGAATAAACTCAATTAACTTTTCAGCATGTTCTCCCTTATTCACTTTACTCTCCACGCATGTTCAAAATATAAAAAAGCAGTTTAAACTTATTAAAAATATGTTCAAGTTCAATAAACAGCAAATGTGACACTGAACGGCTCAATGACATTTGCTCAGTTCGAAAATGCTTTGAACCACTCAGAATCACTATGCTTTTAACTTTCGTGTCCTTTCTGCTGCATGCATCGCATCGACAACCGGATTGGTGAACATTTGGCGCCCATATTTGAAATAAATAAATGTAAAAATCAATTGTATACGACGAATAATAAAAGTTAGATTATCGAAAATAATTCTTTGCTTACAAGAAAGACTTGTAAAATAAAATTGATATTATTTATTAGATTTTATCCTTAAAAATAAATGATCAATTTTAATTTTTAAGAAAGAAATATCTTCAATATGAATTAACAATAATTTCTAATATTTTTATGCACTTTACTTTTATTATTTGTTGCAAATAGTTTACTTACACATTTAATAATTTTAAATAAACACGCCAGCGCAAACGAATCAGGTTGGCCCTCCGCGACGGGTCATACGCTCTTCAGTGGATTTTCGAAATGGAAGAAAACATGATGATCCTATTAACCATTCTGAACGGAAACCTTGGTTATTCCTGATAGTAAGTCTGACCTTATTCTAACAATCAGACTGGCCATAAAATAAAAGTCTCTCTGACTATTTCAAAAGAATTCTAAACAGCTCTTTAGACCATCTAAAAGAACGGACTAGCTCTCTAAATTTTGACTTCTTAGCTTTGACTATACATTTCTCTTCGTGTACTCATTGCTTCATGATACACGACTGAGTAGTGAATAACTCGCTGTACGCATTTTTGATCATTAACGACTGAAGCCGAATAAAAACGAACGCAGCAACAGCTGTCAGCCGATCGGAAATAGAGAAAGAAATCGGAATATTGGAATCGCGCGTTGTGGTTTTGTGAATATTTATAAACATTTATATGCCAGACAAATAAAAACAACGTTAAAACATTAAATGTAAGTTATTTTTCTCTGAATATTGTTTATAACGCTGATTTCTCTTATGAAAAATTAGTTTTTTCCATCCTTTAATGCGACCCCTCATTATCGCGAATAGGTTACCTAATTGAAAAAGCAGCGCGTGATTCCGAAATTCTGATTTCTTTCTCTATTTTCGATCGGCTGACAGCTCTTGCTGCGTTTGTTCTTATTCGGCTTCAGTCTTTAATGATTGGCAATGTTGTACCGCAAGTTATGCACTAATTAGTCATGTATCATAAAGCAATGAGTAGTGTCGTTTGCACAAATAACTGCTCTATTGGCATTAATGTAGCATAAACAACTGGTTACTCTCAGAAAACGATTGGCTTGTGTCTGTACACTGACTAGTAGTGTACAATTTTTTCTATAAAGGAACCAGTCGTGTATAGTAAAGCACTCAGTGCCTAACGATTTTCTTTGTGTTAGCATAAGCTAATTAATTACTTGTCATTTTCAATTATTCTTGGATTCCCAAAATTACCTAGCACCCTTTCAGTATCCTTACGTTTAACGGCCACCAAGGCCGGTCTTTTCAATAGGCCAATGTTAGCTATAGCCTAGGGCTGCGGCATTATAAGGGGCAAACGACTTCAGGCAAGTTATTTCTAGGGGAGTCACTTATGAATTGAAACATAGCAGCCTTTGAATCAGACGTATTTTAGGTAAAATCTTTTTCACAAATTGCATGCCACTTTAGATTGGTAATTCCAAGATAAACGATCATAAGGCGGCTTCACCGAATTACCAATGTAAGGTCATCCTAATCCCGGCACAACCTGTATTCCTATCAACGGAAACTTTTCCTTTAGCACCACCCTCAATGAACCTCTTTTATGGAAGTGACTACCTTTTATTTACTCTTCCTGTTATTTGCTCTCACTTATCGTATTCTTGTCTTCTGGGAATTTTTTATTTCAAGAAGGAATCAGTCACTCTTTAACTGTCGTACTGAGCACATCCTTACGCAGGAAATGAATTATTTCATTATCCGTACGTAAAATTAAATTTTTTGACGTACTCAAATACCAAAATATATTAAAGGGGTATTCTGGTGCAGAGGCATGAATTTCAGGTAATTTTTGAAGTGCCGTAAAAAAAAGGCAATTAATATTTTTACCATCCATTTTTTTATAAGTTATTTATTATCATTACAAGAATACAGAAAAAAATATAAAAAGTTAGCAATTCAAAAAAGTAGCAGCTGATGAAGTGGGGTGTCTCAAAAAATTGGCACGTGACCATGCCCACGATTCCAACCCTCCTAGCAATCCGAAACAAAAAAAAAAGATTAATAATCTGGAGTAATGTCACAATGTCTGGAACTAGGAGAAAGTTAAAAAAAAATATTTTTTCACAAAATGGCGACTGCCCGAAAAAAAAATTTTGTACCTCTTTTTTTGATATTTTCGAATTTTTTAAAAATAGTAAAAATTGAAATTTGGGGATAAGGGTAGTCCCAGATATAGAGAAATCTTTAAAAAAGACTCTAAAAAAATTTCAGGTAAATCAGTCCAGTAGAACTTGAGAAAGCGTGGATATCGTTTTGAAAAAGACAGTTTCGAGAAAAACTTCCATTTTGACTGCACTTCCTTCATGGTTTATTGTACACAATTCTACATAAAACCTTTTGTTTCTTTATATATATATATAAAGGAACAAAATGTTTTACTGAGAAATATGGATTTAGGTAGACGGAGAATCCCTAATGTCTTTTGTTTGATTAGTTCCGGCCGAAATAGTTTGGATGCCGCGTCAGCAAAATACCTATCCGAAAATAATTTGAATTTTGAAATATCCTCTTGTAGACATATTCTTGAATAGTTTAACTTTGAAAATATAATTTAAAAAAATTGATTTTTCTTATTTCTACGCCAGAATACCCCCTTAAATTATTTTTTTAAGTTTCCTTAGTTAGTAAATGTGCGTGTAGAGAGAATTCATGTGCGTGCACACCTTGCCCAGGCTAAAACAATGTTTAGTGAACCCAGTGGTTCTCAGTGTAGAAAGAAAGATGAATATAAAAGTAGAAAGGTGGCGCATTTTCTTAAAAAGGTGTCAATTCCAAACACTTTTTTCCTAAGATTTTAAAGGAATTGTCTTGTGAAAATATGCTTGGTGAAACTGGTCAGCTGTAGTGATTGGAAAAATGAAACTACGATGTTAAATTCACACAAAAACAGTTATGAGCATTGCGAAAATAAAAAAACCTATATGCCAAAGAAACACAAGAGCTCGCATAATAAAATGCAATGACGTGGAGAAAGCGAGAGAAGTGCGCCAAGGCAGGAAAGTGTAGCGACAAATAATTCATAACAAATGCATGAAGAAGAGTGCTAGTGAAGTAAATGACGCCTAAAATAAAAGTCCTTGGATACTAATGGGCTCGAGTGGGGAGCTTTACATAATGGATTTTTGGGCCTCTCCTTTTGATGGGATAGCTAGAGATATTGATTAGCAAATTGGGTTAGAACAGTGTTGCAAAACGCACGTGTTGCCAGTAAAGCCACCCCCAAGACCGGGGGTAAATCCAAGTTCCAGTGTACTTATAAGAATCTTTGTATATTTTTCGAACGAAATTGAACTTAAAATGTGAATCTTTGTAACAAAATGTGCCTATGTGTAAATACATATCCAATGTCAAAACAAACCTTTTTGCGTGTAAATTATTATGAACTCTTAAAATAATAATATATTCAATTCGTTTACATTTTCTGATTCCTTTAGTATTTATAGTAAAATAAAATTCTGAAAAAAGAATGCGATGAGGGGGGGGGCGCTAAAAATAATAGCCTAGTGGCGCAAATTACCTAAGACTGGCCCTGACGCCTACCCATCCATTCATATCTCCTAGTAAAATGATTCTTTCACCTTGATCGTAAGTACTTTTAGTATCATATAAACTGTCCCAAAAGGAGTCTTTTACTTCACTCTTGTCCCCATCAACTGGGGCGTAGCACGCTATGATGAATAATTTTCTGATTTCTATTTTTATTTTACCCCATAACAATCTAGAGAATACAAATCAATTTTTCCAAAAATGCTAACTTGCCCTCTCATTCATAATTAAACCTGCCCCTTGACTACCATGTAATTCACTATCTACTCCTGCTCATAATTTAAGTCCGCCTTTCAACGATCCATTGCCTACATTTGAAATCTCGCATCATTTAAGTAAATTCAAAAAATTCAAGAGAAATCTAAAAAATTTGAAAGAATTCAGGATAAGTAAATTCGCATTTAGAATGAATTCCCAATAAATTGCAGAAAATAGTTAAAAATCTCTTTGCACTTTTTTAATCATACAAAATTCCTTATTCCTTGTGAATAAATTCGCTGAAATTCATTCAAGTAATATAAAATCCCGTGTGATTCTATTAAATCTGAAAATATTTTCGTAGATACTGGAAAATGTATCAAAATACATCATACATGAAAATCATTAAAATCCTTAACAATCTTATCCTTGAAAATACCTAAAATTTGTTTAATCTTATAAAAATGCCTAAGTATCTTTTAAAATATCCTACAATATTATAAATGCTTTAAAATAAAATATTTCATATACAATATTTTAATTGCTTTAAAGTGTTTCGAAATCCCTTGAAATTTTGTAAAGCTCTGGGAAATTCCCTGGAATTATAAAAATACCGTACAATATTTCAAAACTTTTGAAAGCCCTGGAAACAATTAAAGGCTCATAATAAGACGTTGTAAGAAACAAAAATACCCTCAAATCTTTTAAATCCTTCATCATCACTTCAAAATTTTGAAATTTATGAAAAATACCCTAAAATACCTCAAATAATTTAAATTTTTTAAAATCCCTTCAAATTTTTGAAAAATTTCTTAGATCTTTAAAAAATACCCTTACATTTTCAAATTCTTTAAAATCCCTTCGGATTATAGAGACCAATTGAAAACATGTACATTGGAGTCTTTCAAAATATATTATATTATATTAAATATTAATATTTGATATCCTACAAAATCCTTTGATGCTTAGAAATAAATTTTTTGAAATCCAACAAAATATTCTAAAATCCTGTAAAATTACATAAAATCTGATATTTTTTTAATTCCTTGAAAATTTATTTCAATGCCTTAAGAGTATTTAGACTATCTAAGAATCATTTAAATCCTTGACAAAACCTTGAAAACGTCTTGAAATATTATAGAATACACCCTTAAATATTTCAAATCCTTTGAAATATTTTTAAATTTCTTAAAACATTGTATAGCAGTTGGAAATTGGAATTTATGAAAATACTTTAAATAAAATCATTTAAATCCTTTTGCATACCCTACAATGATTGAAATATATTAAAAATGATTTGGAATCTTTTGAAATAACTAAAATATTTCAAAACAACTCTTTAAAATCTTTACAAAAACATAGGTTAATTTATTGAAAGAAGAGTGACTAAAGTGATCTTTTTTTTTAAGTGAATAAAAAAAGAAATTTAAAAAAAAAGTGACTAAAAGTCACTTTCAAAATTCCTGATTTTTTCTTGAACTCCTCTGATTAGAAAAACTCCCTTTCTTTTTTCTGATTTGCAGGTTACCCTAAAAAGACACTGAAAAACTTCAAATTAAACAAAGTAGATGAAGGAGTAGATAAAAACTACTATCTTTCAATCACTATCTCTCAAACCTTAAAAAGCGGTTTTATCTAGTTTTTCAAGATCGTCGACAAAAATTCTTGTAATAAAATTTTACTATTATAAAATTTATAAATCATAACACTGGAAAATCTCTTAGTATGCGTTCTGAAAAACAAAGTAGAAAGAAGACTTTATTTGGTACGAATGTGAGAGGTGTCACATATTTGCCAGGAAATTTACTTTCCGATTTCGCAACGTCTTGCATCAAATTTCAATTTCAAGTAAATAAGGGAATTTATACCAGAAAAAGAGCATTAGAAGGAAATTTTATTAATCAATTGAAAAATTTAATGTCATATGGTTATCTTGTAAATATTATGAACTAAACTTTCCTTCAATTTTCTTTTCTTTATCAAGTTTCTTGCCTTTCAAGCCTTTTCTTTATCAAGTTTTCTAGACATTTTCGTGTACAATTTTTTTCTAACTATCTTTGAAAAAATCCATTAAACACTTTATCAATCCTACTGATAAAAACACATTAGAAAAGAATTCAAGAATATAAAAAACTAAAAAATGAATAACGGAATTAAAAAGTGCTCGTGTTTGAATTTTTTAAAACGTATTTTTATCAGTAGGCAGATTGTGTTCCTTACTCTTATGACGAATTCTCTAAGATATTATTTTTGGTACAGAACACTGAGTTGTTCGAATTATTTTTCTAAGTAAGAGCGAAACTGCAAAAAACTATTGGTCAATAAAGTAACAAAATTTTGAAAAAACACTTTGTTAGATGGACCTAATTTATGCTCTTTTTATGCATATTATGCCTAATTTCCAATATTTTGTTTCCACAACCACAAATAACATACTTGCATCTGAAAATAACCTCTATGACAAACGACATTTACAAGGCTTTTTCATTGTACAGGAGAGCGTATTTTATAATATATTTTTTAAATATTAAAAATGAATTAAAACAACTATTTATTTTTCAAATAAATGCAAACATGCAAACTATTTTCGTAGAAAATTTAACATTATAGTTGAAAGTGAACTTTTTGGTTAAAAATCCATCTGTTTTAAAGAAAATTTATCTTCTTGTCTCAATAATTTGATGCATGACATGTTTTTAAGTATTTGTTAACTAATTTTAAATTGTTTAAGCATTTAATGTTTCCTCAAATAATTTTTTTCAGTAAATCGTGAAGAGTTACTTTTCTTCGAGATAAGCGATATAGTGGATGAAAGCAATAAATCATAATTTTCATTTAACATATTTTGCAATTATTCAAACAATTTCTGTTACTATCATTTTTTTACTTAACTTTAAAAAATTAGTATTTTTTTAAAGTAATAACAAAATTAACGAATGCTAAGAGCAATATAAAAAAATGATATTTCGCAATTATTTAAACAATTTTTATTTGTATAAGCAATTTTTTCCCTGTCAATTGTGAAAATTAATTATTTTCTGAAATAAATAGGGCACCTATTGAGTATAAAAGTGATATTTTTTGTGAAAGACAGTTTGCAGTAATTCAAGCAATTATACTCGCTTTCTTTTTTTCATAGGAAAGATGAAGAAAATAAAGAAACATGACGTTTTTGTAAAAAAGTTGTTTAAAAAAAATTATTATTAATATACTTTTTTTGTAGCTTGTGTCGCTTGTTTAAATATTCAATTTTAGTATTTTTAATATTTTACTTTACGAATAAAACAAAAACTACGCGTTTTTCCAAAAATTAATTGATAAAAAAATTTGTATATCTATCTGAGATGCACAATTTTTATTTCCTAATCTTTTTTCGTATCTTTCATAGTTTAACCGATAAATAGAGATTTTGATTTTTTATTATTTTTTGTGCGATAAAAATTTAAATTTTTAATTTTTCAAGTAAATTTAAAAAGTTTTTGCAACAAGTTTGCAGGGCTTTCAAAAAGCAACGATTTTTTTCACTATTTTTCATATCGTGCGTTGTTTGGCCTAAAATTATCATTTCCGTTTTTTTTTTAATTTTGCAAATGCTATATAACTCTGATAATTTTCTTTTCGTAAAGAAAGTCGCAGGGACAAATCGTTTGACTTTTAAAGTACTACACAGACAATCTTGGGATAGCAGTTTCACAACCATGCGTAGCGCAGTGCCACTATGGCTTTGATGTTACGGCACTATCAGTTTTGGGCGAGCAGGTGCCCCGAATGTATCGTCGAAGTGCGCTTCCGTTTACGTGGCGAAGCTGCAGTATCATAAGGGAGAAGCAAGCGTGTTCCCTACACTCAGAAGCAAGATTACATGCGCACTGAAAGAAAATATTTTCTGGAAATACATGTCCTTTGACTGAAACAAAAGATTTATTTGAATAAAATAAAATTTGATTCATTCTAAGAAAACATGTTTGAATGAAATAAAAATTTGTTCAAATGAAGTAACTGTTTCTTCAAAAGAAACCAATTATCACATTGACGCACGGTCAAAGAATTAATTTTTTTGTTTGAAAGGAACAATTTATCTGATTAGAACGAATTGTTATTTGGTTCATAGATGTTTTGTTAAAATCAAACAAATTTTATTTAATTCAAAGGAAACTTAGGTTGAATCAATGAAAATGTTTTCAAAAAAATAATTTTCTTTGATTCTATAACATCTTTGTTTCCAAGGGAATATATGTATATATATATTTTTTTACAGAGATCTTATTTTGAAAAATATAAAATGTGTTATTACAGTTATTTCACTTATATGTATTTATTTTAGAAGAA